>VUQS01072282.1:0-39089 GCA_015108495.1 Heterochromis multidens
CACATATAAATCAACAATCTGTGTGTGTGTGTGTGTGTGTGTGTGTACTTGTTTTGACATCTTTGTGAGGACTGAAAATTGACATGCTACTATACTTGTGGGGACAAACCATCCTTGTGAGGACCTTTTTGCTGGTCCTCACAAGTCCTCAACCTGGTCCTCACAAGGTTGAAGGCATTTTTGAGGCTCAAAATGTGCTTTTAGTGTCAGGGTTACAATTAGGTTTAGGCTAAGGGTTAGGCATTCATTTTTGATGGTTAGGGTTAGGGTAAGGGGCTAGGGAAAGCATTATGTCAATGAGATGTCCTCACAAAGATAGCAACACAAGTATGTGTGTGTGTGTGTGTGTGTGTGTAAAAGTAGTTTTCAGTGATTCATTTCCCTCGTTAAGAGTTGTCCTACTTCTCTCCTACAATCCTTTACCTGAATGTTTTTTGCTCTTTTGTCATTTCCTTTCCACATACACATAGTGTTTGGTGTGTTGCCTAGAAAAATAATCTCATTATCTCATACAGTTTCAGAAGTACTTTGATTATTCTCCCTGTCACACTCTTTGCAACAGTTCTTGTGTAAGGCGAATAAAATCACCTGGATTTACATACTAAAATATGCATTTGTCCACACATAGAAAACACCTTATCTGTATGTAACACTGCAGGTGAAAGGTTTCTATAAAAGGAAGGAAAGAGCGAGAGCGAGCAAATGAAAAAACTAAGGAGGGATAGTGTAAAGAGAAAAAATCCTGACACACAGAGGGAAAAGGCTGGGAGACAAGGAGATTTGAGCAAGGATCTATTTTAGTAATAAAAAGTGAAAAGCAAAGGGAGAACAGGGAACCCCAAAGAGTGACAAGTGAAACAGACTAATGATGTGAATATCAGCTATAAGAGTTACAAGAAGTAAGTAAGACAGACACCAGATTTCTATGAATTTCCCATCTTATCATGTCTCTTTGTCTCACTTTCTATCTATATGAAATATTACTAACCCAGTTCCTCCTGGAATTTGGGATATTGCTGTCAAAACAAATGACATAATTCAGAACAGGCTGGTGTTAGGTAACTCTATTGTTGATTTGAGACTGGTTTTAAATGTCAACTTAAAACAAACAGGGGCTTATTTGTACCTCCAGCAGATATGGAGCGACAATAACACTCATATTAAAACAAATTTTAATATTAGACAACTCTGCCAGTTTGTGTTTCCATGGTGTAGTGGTTAACACATTTGCTTGGTTAGCAAAGGTTGCCAGTTCAATTCCAGCAGGAGACACAAATCCCCTTTGGGGTTGTGTCACAAAGGGCATCCAGTGTAAAATGCTGCTACATCAGCAGAGCTACCTGCTGAGCCAAGGGAAAGTAGCTTTTAGACAAAGATAGACTGAGTAAATACAAAATGCAGTTTTTAAATGATGATTTCATTTATTAAGGGGAAAAAAAAGTTATCCAAACCTACATGACCTTGTATGATAAAGTATTTGTCCCCTAAACCTAATAACTGGTTGTGCCACCATTGGCAGCAAGAACTGCAATGAAACTGGCAAGGAGTCTTTCATATCGCTGTAGAAAAGTTTTGGTCCACTCTTCTTTGCAGAATTGTTTTAATTCAGTCACACTGGAGGGTCTTCAAGCGTGGACGGCCTGTTTAATGTTTTAGCACTGCCAAAATCATTGTGACCATGTGCAATGAACTTGTAATTTTGCTGCCTTTGAAATGGTTGCTTGCAGTCACTTGCGGTCTTCAAAGCAACTTTGGTATATCAAGACGGCAATAAAATGGCAATAAGACTGAGTCAGTCTGCTATCAGTTTGTGATTGAATGTCGTGCAATCTGGTTGAGATAATATTGTGATTAACTGTGATATTTTGGCGAAAATCACAAATCTGTTCCCTACATACACAGAGATTCACATTAACTTCAGAGTCCAGCTAGAACCTCATAGATTTGAAACAAAAAGTTCCTCCAAAAATGGTGAGGTAATTGCTGCAGGATGGCAATTTAACTGCGAAATGACACAGACACTAGACATAAGCAGAATGCAACCAGTTGGCAACCAGCTGAGTCCAGTCTTTTGTTGCAAACTGGCACAATGCAGATTATTTGCACTAATCAGTGCAGGCTGACCTGACTTCCACTGATTACAACTTGTCAGCAATCTGTCTGCATTTATTAAATTATATGGCAATTATTTGCAAACTCTTGCCAATCTCTCAGAGTGATTGTAGTAAGTCTGAGTCAGACTGTGATTGTTTGGAGACAGAATGCCTCCCACCAGGCAACCTGTGCAGCTGCTTTTGAATTGAAAGTGGTTGCCCAGAGGTTGAGCGTGTTACATAGTCAACTACTTGCAATGAGTCTCGGACAGCAAAAAATTTCAATAGAATCACCAGGCAACCATTGATTTTTCCTAGTCGCAAGGAGGTTGCCATCCTATTTTTACTCTAGTGTGAGCCGTAAAGGGTCAAAACAAAGCTGCAAGTGGACGAACGTGTACCCTTCGATTTTTTGTAACAAGCAAATTTGTCCACACAGGTTCTACACTACAGTTCACCAGCTACCCATCTTGTCTGCAAGTTTATAATAGCTTTTGTTGCTAGAAATAGTTGTCTGCTTTGGTAGTTATAGTGACCCAAAACAATTTATATATAGCTGTAAAACTGAAACTGTGAAAGGCACTAAAATACTCTAAAGAGCACTGCACAGTTAACTGGGTGAACCATCAGGCTTCTCAGGCTTCTAAAACTGCCAGAAATTCAGATTTCACATTAACACCTTATAATTCGTGAAAGTTCTCTGTGTTGCTTACACATTACTGTGAACAGTCACTAACCTGCACTTCTACGGCAATTTACAATGCTGCTTACTGATAAAAATTTTACTTCTCACACAAAAGGATGATAAGGATGCTAACTGCATCCCCACAGCATTCATATTCAGAGCGGTTTTCTTCAGTTCAAGATTAAATTAATTTGTTGAAATGAACAAATCCAGTGTAATAAATAAACAGCAATGAGAACTTTTCGCTGTTAGAATGTGGTATAAACCTTTGACAGGAAACGACCTCAAAACACACAAGGCTTTACGGGCCGAAGGAAACAGATGTTGATGTCTGATAACCAGCAGCTCCTTATGCTCGGATAGCAGTATTAGAAAATAAACCAAGGGCAAAACACAGTCTGGACTGATGCTCATATTCAGCTGCTTCTTTATGTGCATCTATGAATGCCAGAGACGACACACTGAGAAGTACAGACAAGGCCGTCGGGCTAAAATAAAGATACAAAGAGGTAGAATCAGATTGAATTTGACTTTGCGGTCACATGACTTCTGTTTGCAAACTCACTTGTGATCAGAGAGAGTGAGTTCTTCCTTTGTTTGTCACACCAAAGAAAATGGAACGTAGTTGTGATCACACCGAGCAGCAGTGTGAAGTGGTGATGCACCAACTTGAGAAAATTCCTGTCAATCTTTCTTTCTATCTTCTTTTATACTAATGACAACAATACAGCACCAGCCCTCTTTTTTTTTCTCGCCTTCTTACAAATACCCTGCTGCTACAGCCACAAATAGAAATGATGACTCGACTCAGCTGTATTAAATGCAGACTGGATTTCAGGGCCTGTATTTCTATTTATTGGAGAGATACACACACAAAAAGTCACTCCCACACACCTCCACACACCCTCATGCCACACAAGTGCAAACAAAGTTGATGATTTTAATCACCATAACATGCTGAGAACACAAACACACCCTCAGGGTGCTAATCAATTACTGCAGAGCTCAAATACACACACCTACTTACTCGCACAAGCACACAATCAAGCTAAACTAATTTCATTCCTAGCCAGTTTTTTTTTTTTTTAACTGATTTCTGAAGTATGTGTGTGTTTATATGGCTGTACTGCAGGATGGTGCCTGACTCGGCTCAAAGGTAAACAAATCCCACCACGAGCCCACCAACACACACACATGGAAGACATGTGAGGCTTCAGTGGCCACTTTTTCTCTTAGTTTGTTAGAAATTATAATTTTGAGACTGACACAAGTCAAAGCCTCCTGTCTCCCTTCCCTCCCCCTTTTCCATCAATCAAAATAAGCAGTGCAGTGACACCAAACATAAAGACATTTCCATATGAAAACAGTTGCATTTTGGCATTGACCAACTGAAGGAAACCTCATGTTTATTCAACCTGTAACCAGTTTGTGAAGATTTTTTACTTTTGCTGCTCTAAATGTTTTGAATTTCATTTGAAAAAGATAATTACCTCACAAAGCTTGCACAGAAGCACCTGCTTTTCCCACTCACTCCTCAAAAAAAACAACACCTAAACTAAAGTGTTAGCTTTCAGTCAAAGCTGAAAACATACACACAGATATACACCGAATGTTAACATTCACTGTTGGTTCTTGACTGTGCTGACAGAGCTATCATTATGATAATACTGAGGTCTATCATAATTATCTGCTAATTGACTGCCTAACGAGGTAGCGCTCATTAGAATGCTCATTAATACTCCATCATCACCACTGATAGCTGTAATCATAGAGTGATGGGGGTTTCAAGGTCTTACATGAGTGTGTTGATACTGTCTGTCCATATATGCGTGCTTATGTGTGTGTGTTCCTAGTATTGTTGATTCATTCTTCCAGCAGCAATACATTAAAGGTACTGATTCGCATCTGTTGAATATGGAGTTCTGAAGTGTATGGCTTTAAAATCACACGTCTCTCAAACAAATTAAGTTGCAAGAACTCTATCTATGTATAAAATTCCTTAACAGTTAATGCAATACTTTTGTTAAACCCCTTGATTTAAAGCTGAAAGTCTGCACTGATTTAAAATCCACTGTAGTGATGTACAGAGGCAACATTACAAAAAAATGTGTCATTGACCAAAAACCTTTGAACCTAACTGTATTCATGATTTGAGCTCATACCTGCATCAGTGAATACAGAATATATTATAATTCACAAATACTAATTATACATAAAATTATGATCATACTCCTGAATATGAATTGACTCAAATCATTTTCTATTCTGGCATTACTTGTGTGGTTAATTCAAACTTTAATAGCATAGAGCTACAGACCTGAAACAATTAATGAATAAAAGACTGGGCAAATATTTACTATTTATGAACAAACAGATTGTCTTATGCATGAATGCATTATTATGAATGACTGTGTGTCAATAAAACTGTGTCATTTAGTCTAATGGGAACAACTGAGACTGTTGCTTCTCTTTGCAAGACCATCAAAGTCTGATATTGACACACCCAGCAATGAGTAGTGATGGTTATCTGAGCTTCAAGTTTGTATTCATTAAGGGAAGCAGCCTCTGTTGGAATTGAGTTAAATAGCAGTATTCATTGCCTTGAAATTTATTAACAGTATGCTACTTTTTGTCGATTTTTTGTGGGGTTGTTCTGTTTTCCCTTTAGGATGTCATGAGCCAGATTGAGATGGACCAGAGGTCAGAATTTGGTTGAAGCTTAATTACTTCATTTACAGTTTTTCAGTTTTTTTTTCTTGTTGAGTGAGAGAAATCTAATCTGTTTTGTGCTTGAACAAGTGCATTACAGTCAGGTTCAGTGTCTGAGGTGGAAATGTGAAGGACAGCCACTCAACAGCAAATGCAAGATCTGCCTTCCATTCTGCATGCTGAGAGCTCTGGAATGTCCTCGCCTTTCTTCTCACAAAACTCTTGAATTTCTGTTCTCAGGTCCCATACTCTAGCAATTTGCCCACACTGAGCCACCTGTGGTAGCCTATGTCACCATGTTTGGCCTCATGCTCCTCCAAAAGTGCAACAAACTGTCTGTGATTCACTGCTCTTGCCCTGATGAAGTTAACTATTTTAGTTAGTCAATAGAATGGTTAATTTTTAGCACTGACTTACACAGCAGCTCCTGGTCTATAATAAAATGCAAAAATACCAATTTCAGTTCTGGGTTCATTTCAGTCACTTTTGCATCCGCTTCAAAAGTCCAACATTTTTCCCTGTCAGATTTGGACATCTGCCAGTTTGTCCCTTTACATCTTGAGCAGTTACCTTCATGAACAAATCACTCCTTTTCATAGTCCCTTTCATTGAGTGCATTGCTGCCAGCTACTCCGTAATCTCAAACTCTTTCATTATCCCATATACAGAAATGAGTAATTGAGCTATGTTGCAGACATCACAGCTCTTGTGCAGAACCAAGAGAAAAAGTCAAAATTGTTGGCTTTGCTTTTCAACTGAAGCTCCAGATTAATTTGAAAAGCACCTGAATTATGGTTTGGGCACATTCTCAAATGCTTCCTTTTTCTCAGGGTATATTAGGCATAATATACCTCTATATATATATATATATATATATATATATATAAAGAGAGAGAGAGAGAGAGAGAGAGAGAGAGAAGGGCATACACTAATGCCCTTACTCTGACATGTGTTTGTCTCACTTTGCACCACCTAACACTAAATTTTCAATGTATGCCACCTCTCGCCACAGACTCATTTATTCAGGTGAAAGGTTGGCAGTGTTGCAGCTTATGATACACGGCAGTATTCTACCTAGTGTTTTTTTCTCTCTCATGATTCCAGAAATGTTTTCACACACTTCTCTTTAAAGTGATATTACTGTCACCAGGAGGAGGCAGCAATTATTTCAGGTTCTCATTTCAAAGGGACCCTGCAGGCACCCTGCTACACACCTTGAGTAGTTTTCTGCACCGGCTCCCTGTGGTGGCAGCCTTCCCACTATCATCCGGACACCTCTTTGCAGAAATGAGGGAGGAAATATGCCAAAATGTGCCAGCTTTGTTTAATGACTCCTTCTGTGCTCAACTTTCAGTTTCAGTGAAATCATGGCGTCGTCTTTAATGTGTGTTTTGCCTTCAGCCTGGACTGCAGCTGGTTTAAAGATTCAGCTGCAAAACAGAGCAAATGTGTCTTCTGTATGGCACTGCATGGTGTCTAACATTGCTGTGCTGTGTGTTGCAGGTATGCCTCTCAGTCTGGACTGCAAGGCCTTTTTTGGCTACAGCGGAGAAAACAGAAGGCCCATCATCTACTGGATGAAAGGAGAAAAATTTGTTGAAGAACTTGCAGGACATATTAAAGAAAGTGAAGTCAAGTAAGTAAACCAGTGTCTATAGAGGCATTCATTCAGTCACATATTTAAAATGACCTCAAATCAATGTCCTGAGGGTGAGGGTAAATAATTTCTAAATACATCTACTGCAAGACAGTATCAATTACACTCTCTCAAGTTTACAGGTTTCTATTGTTAATTAATTTCTGAATAGGCTCGACTCCAGCTGCGCTTCTCACACTGTCAGGATCTAATTTGGTCTCTCGTGATTTATGACTCATTGAGGGTTTTCTGACAGCTTTCTTCTCAACTTTTCTAAAAAAAAATTATGAATACTAATAATAAAGTTAAATTGAATTCATTTTCTCCCCTATTGGGACCAATTACATTGGAGTCTATTGGGAAAAGCCTGATTGTCTGCGGGGCATCAAATATCATTAGAACAACCTGCTGGATCGCTATGGTAACCATCAGAGGATTTACAATGTCACACACACACAGTCACAGGCGGTGTGAGGAAAGAGAATAACGACTTAAATCTATTAATTACATATAAAACTGTTTATCTTCAAAGCCCAGATAAAGTTGAAAGCAAAAGTATTACTTAAATGAGCTTTGTTGTTCCGTTGGGAGGTGGGGAATGATAATGGTCTTGCCCACTATGTTGCTTTCTCCAGTGGGCCAATGAAGGAGGTGCATTGGCCCTACATTACACAACCTACATTGCACTGAAACAATCCTAAATAAAAAGTCTATGAAGTCAGCTAAAACAGGAAACATAGCAGCCAATCATGTTATTGAACATTTGCACAGTAGACCAGTTTTTATGTCCCAGTGATCATTAGGAGCTGAGGAGACAGCTTCAACAATAAATTCAATGCCCACTAGGACATAAAAACTCTATGTATGGAAACACCAGTGAAATCTACTAAAAAAAACAAAAAAAACAAAAATAAATAAATAGACTTAAAAGTTTTGCTGACTTTGCTTAAAATCAGTTTTTTTGCTGCATGTTATACTTGTACATAATAATATGACTTAATTATTAATAAGTCAATCCAAAGTGCCAACACGATCAGCGTCTCAAGGATATCCCACCAGAGCAGAGGGAACAAATCACATTATAGATACAGAAATCCAAGAACAAGTCGTTTTTTAAGTGCACTTGCATACATCCTTACTAAGATAACATATGCTAACAATATGCCTGACATCACACAACTGAAGCTGTCAGGAACATGTACTGAGTACATGCATCAGTGCAACTACTTGATCTGTTAATATGTTACAGTTACAGCTATTGGTTAGATCTTTAGGGGCAGGGACAGGACAACCACAGAATTCTCTTCTAGATATCTATTGAGAAATCTTTGAGCGCCATGTTTTTCTCTTATAATGTCTCTTGGTATAACTGGAAATTTAGAGTGCTATAAAACACTATATTGCTTTTCTGTCTTTTCTTTTTCAGTGGGTGAGCTCATATAACTCGTCTGGTTTCAAAGTGTTTGCCCTTTTTTCACTCTGTAAAGTGAAGAAACTAGTAAGTTACTTTATAAAGGTTGAAAATGTCTAAAACCTTAGAAGAGATCACAAGAAGTTCAGACAGACTTTCCCAGCGCATCTAAGACAGCTAAGTATTTCAAACAGCCTCCAGCATGGTGGTAGCCTTTGCTGTAAATAAATTAGCCTGTGAAAGGCTCTGGAAGTGGTCTTTGAAAAGAAGATGGAATAAGGTAGGCAGGATTAGACCAGACAAATCCACACTGACTTTGTAACTCACCTGTTAATACTCACGTACGGAAGTGCTGCAGACTCATGAATCATAATATTTAATTTGTGCATGGAGTTAGCTACTTCTGTTATAGCTGCTTATGTGGATCTACATCACCTGCTCTTAACAACAGCGTTCGAGCTAAATAATGTGCTACCGCTGCCCGAGTTCATGTTGTGGCTCACCATTAGTGGCAGGACTAGTGGCATGAAGTAACTGCTAAGTTTAGGTCTAATGGGGTTTAAAATTTAGGCAGATGAGTTCTACTCAGATGTAAAAATGCAAGCGACTGCTGTTGCAGTTTCAGCGAGCATTATACCTGTTATGTTTCTCATAGTCCCTGTTTAGACCAGCACAACCATAAGAGGTTCTATTTGCGCTAAAATTTTGTTCACATATGTGACTGTTGTTTGTATGTTTTGGTGAAAGCTGTCCCTGTGTAATTCACCCTGCTATGTCCAATGAAGATTTTATCAGTTCTGCTAAAACAAAAGCCAAACGAGGTGCAACAAAATCCCCATGAGAGGAAGTGAAACAAGACTGAAATAAAGTTGCAGTGACACAGACAAATGTTTTGTCAGGTAAACATTTGAGATGCACAAAAGAGTATCGTCACAACTGAAGTACAGAAGACACAGCAAATTTTAAGAATATTTTCTGCTTGACCATCTCCAGTTTGCATAAAAATTTTATGTTCCAGAGTTTGAACATATATATTGTGCTGTGAAATTTTTGCTTCATATATCAAATACTTTCCAAGATAAAATTTTTTGAAAAATGGTCCATTGACCCACTTGTGGATTGTGGTTCAATCCCTGGCTGCTCCAGTCTGCATGCCAAATATCCTTGAGCAAGATACTAACCCCAAGTTGATCTCTGATGCATCCATCAGAGTGTAAATGTGTCTGAATGTTAGATAGAATATAAAAAAGATAAACGCGGTTTGAGTGTTCTGGGAGAGTAGAAAAGCACTATATGAGAATCGGTCCATTTACCATTTACTTCTCTACCACCATCACGTTAAAGAAAAAGTGCAATGTAATGATGTAATCTAAAAGTTAAAACTGCACTGACACACTAATGCCTTTACTCTGAGCTGGAAGTAATCAAAGCTCTTAATATTAGAAAGTGCTTTGAAGTAAACTCGAAACAAAATGTTCTCTTCTGCTCAAAGAGCCTTCACATTTCATGTTATCAGCTAAGCACAGCAATAATAATATGAATATTTATCTCCCCTAAAGGGAAATCCTCTTGCCCCATCCCTTCATGAGGGAGGTCATAGGTCAGAGTCAGCACAGCAACAGCAGCTCTTAAGCTGGTTGACCTTCAATGTCTTGCTGGAGGACACTTCAACAGAAGAGCTGTTTACCGATCCAGGGCTTGAACCCAGGTTCTGTGCCTCAAGAATGTATCTCTGACTGCTAATCCACCTACTGCACTCTGAAAATGTTCTCTCCCGGGAAAATGGTGTTGTAGAGAGCAGCACGGTACATGAGTACTGGTGTTTAAACTTTAAACTAATCATGCCCCATAGTATTAAATTAACCTTTGCCTGATGAGTTCTCAATCTTTCAGTGCAGTCTTCTGGCCACCTATGATCCAATCATACTGCTATTCCAAGTTTGGCAGTCGCACTCCAGCAGGTTGACTCCTGCTGCGATGCCCATTAATCTGTCCACTTTAAGCTCCCTTCCCCACGTCTTGCTGCAGCACTGGCCTGAGGACTTTGTCTATGTCTGTTTGCATAGTGTCAAACACAGTCTTGTAGCCACCATGATAATGTGAATACCTGTAATTACCAAGGCTTACGCCCTTACTGACACACTCACGTCCTGCAGCACCCAGAGAGTGTGATAAGCTGTGAGTTTGTGGAGAAAAAACTCTTGCCTTTCACACAATCACCATCAAGTGCTTCTCTTTGTGAATCCCTACATCATTTTTGGGAAAATCTAAATACATCTTCTAAGTAGTTTAAGTATTTTTGGTTAGAATATTGCTTAAACACAGGCAACAAAGTATATATGAGCAGTATCATCAGTTTTACTCCAGCTGTTGGCTGAGCTCAGCTTCACTGCTGTCCGGTTTCTTCGTGTTTCTGCAACTCAGCTATCACAGTCCACGGTTCGTTCATGTGCAATGAATTGGTAATTACAGTATTTCCACTTGGGCCAGTGCTTGCTTCACATTTTCACTTGAAGGCAGCCCTAGCCCATATGTCTAGTGATGCAGAGAGGCTTTTTTTACCTGCTTGAAATTCACATCTGTTGTCCAGTCCAACTGCTGTCAAAGCCTCGCTGCTTCAGTGTTCAAGAGTTTACAGCTACATCAGTAAAGATTATTTTATGCTATGCTTCTTTTCTAAGTTGAGTTTATTTTTCATGAAGCATTTAAGTTAGCCCATTCTAGGTGCTAAAGTAGGAGGAAAGCAGCTTTTGTTTAAATGCTAAAAACAGCTTGAAACAGAGAAGACTGTAATATGCTTCCTGTCAGCAGTGAGTACAATGGTCTAAGGAGGGATAAAGCATTAATAATACAGGAACAAGTTGTTCGATCCACAATGTGGTCAAGCTTGCAGCTTAGAGGACCGAATGATCTACAGCAAACATCTTGCTGCCAGATACTGTACAACAGGGTTCCTTCAGAGGCCTGAGCTGCTTTATCGCTACACTTCAGTTTAGAAGTTCAGGGAGGTACAGAAAGATGAGGGCACTTTATTGAGAGAAAGTGAAGTGTTGTAGGATACAGAACCTGGGAGTGTATTTGAGGAGGAGAGTAGTACCAGAGTTTTGGGGTTTGCAGTTTTAGGAACACTGGAGAGCCACAAACAGATTGTGAAATACTGCTGGCCTTGAGACCCATGTACTGACGGCTTATTCCTTCTTGCAGCTACCTGGATTCAATTCTGCCCTAGGCTCTTTGCTGCATGTCATCCCACCCATCTCTCCTTCTGGCTGGCTTCAGTATCTGTATCAAATAAAATGCTTATCTATATATATATGTGTGTGTGTGTGTGTGTGTGTGTGTGTGTATATATGTATATATATGTGTGTGCGTGTGTCTACTATAGTGGAGTCTGAATGTATCTAATGCATGTATCAGTTTCAATAGCAAAGAATGATTTATTGTTAAAGGAAAAAATGAAGTTGTTTGTGATTTTTTTTGTTTTTAAATGAAAGTTACAGTAAAATATCAGTCAAAGCCTCCAGATATGAGGGGAGAAAGACAGAGCAGAGATGTGAATGATAAAGAGCACAGTGTGTGATTTATTTATATATTTTTTTACATTTATGGAACAGGTGATGATCTTATAGATCTGAGTTCAATTAAACAAACTTGGCTTGGTTCCATTTGGTGAGTCAGTTAATTTGGTTGAAGTGAGCTGTATATTCAGTTTTATTTATACAGCGTCACTTCACAACAGCAGTCATCTCAAGGCACTTTATATTTGAGAGAGAACCCAGATGATCAGACAACCCCCTATGAGCAAGCACTTGACATCGGTGGGGAGGAACGACTCCCTTTTAACAAGAAGATATCTCAAACAGAACCAGACTTAAGGAGGAGAAGCCATCTGCCGTGACTGCCTATGGGTGATTGGAAAGAGACGACAGGACATATGTAGAGCTGGATATCATCAGAAAAGCAACAGAAGTGGAGGCAAAGATGATACAAATGATGAGCATGCACAGAGTGCTGAACTTTGGGGTTCACCTTGGCACATATATGCAACTGAACTTTCAGTGACTTATGAATACAGTCAGAAAAGAGTCTGTGATACCAAGTTGGCTTTCTTGGTGGGAAAGAAGAATGCTTTGGCTGATGGTGTCAAGTTTACCAAAATGTGCAGCGAGATTTGCAGATTGTGAGGAGAAAAATTTGCTTTGTGCTTTCAACAATGACTTTTATTTTGAAATATGCCTTTAAAGGATTCCCTGTTCAGTTGCTGGAGGACAGAAGGAAGAGAAAGAAAGAAGGTGGTGGATATACTGTAGATAGCTATTGGCTAGAAGGTGAGAAGAAGGGAGAGAAGTGATGTGTTTTAAACTGAATATTTTAGCAAGTCACTTCTTTTGACAGTGACCTCTGATGCACTGTCCTAGGAGACTTCAAAGTGATGCACACACTGAAAATCTCTGACACAGAGCAAGAAAAAAAATGCACATACAAAGATCATAGTAGTCATTTGGTGTATGTCTTCAGACACATTTGACATTTTGTATCTTATAATGATTTCTGTAATGTTATCCATCATTATCAACCTGCATTCAGACTTCACTGCTCTTTTCTGTGCCTCTGGTGCCACAAGGGAAGAGGAAAACATGAATATTTAGAAGGTTAGAAGTTCAATTCCCACTGGGATTGCCTATGCTAAAAGTGTGCGTGTCAAGTTTCTTTGCATGCAGCCACTTGGATAAAACCCCCAAGTGACAGATACAGTACATTTCTGCGGTGAATTACAAACAGAGCTGCAGGAAAATACTACACAATGTCTCATCTCTGCTTGTCATGGTTGGTCTGTGCCAGCTCCCATGTGGTTCAACCCCTGTGTGTATTAGAATCTGGCCAGTCTGAATTACTGTACTGTACGCTGAGTCAATGCAGCACATACTGTACAGAGGAAGGATAACAAAATTCTGTAGCCCATCTCGTCTGTCTTCTGACAAGAGTGCTGATTCTGCATGGGATATGCTCATTATACCCAAAATCCTGCTGCCTGCTAGTGTGGTTGGGCCAATTACTGGAAATTCAAACCAACCCACCCCAAAGTGCAACTAACCTAAGACAGGCTAAACATCAAAAATATTACTTTAATTCATTTTTCCTTTTCTTTAGGAATCTGATGCGATATTGCTGCAGTCATTCATATTGTTTGATTTTAAACTGTCACTATTGCAGATTTATTATGTCAGATTTTTTTGCTTTCCATACTAAGAGCTTGTAACACACCAATTATTGCAATATATTCATGAAATATAATTCACCACGTGGTAAAATAATTTTTCCTGGACTGTGATGACAGCTTAATATAAAAATAATGAGGGCAACAGACACAAGACCTTGGTGTCATTACCCATGTGAAACTTCGAAAGCTTGTTTAGGTATGACTTCATACTTCCCCCTCAGTCAATTTTTCTGGCCCTGTCCCAGTCCGAGACAATTTGCTCTAAGGTTCAAGCTGCAATTACTCAAGTATTAAAAGCTGACAAGGGGTTCACTTCACACGATGTTGGTTATATAATTATCTTCCTCCTGAACCACTGAAAGATTTTGTTGATAGATCTGTTGGGGCACATAAAATTGTCAGTTTGTGAAACTCCTCGTTCATACAGTAATTGTCCAGTCATAGCGTCCACAATTTTCTAAGCTCTATGAGTTTATATACAACTGGGCAAACAAGCTTTGGATTTCTCCACATGAAGTGGTGCACTAAAGAGTCTGGAGGGTTTTTTCTTTGTTTGTTTGTTTTTGTTTGTTTTTTTGCTTTGTTTTGTTTTTTGTATTATATTATATTATATATATATATATATATATATATATATTATATGTATGTATGTATTTGTTTGATTATAGCCACTAATGTGAACATGCTTGGCTAGCTAGTCATCTGCTTTCAAGGCCAAGCATAAACATAATTGTTACCTAGCTTTCTGTATGAGGGAAGGCATACCTGTTTGAGAACATTACTTTACACTTACATTCCACTGTATATATTAAAGTAACTAGCCAGTCATATTCTTCATTCCATATTTAGTGGTGACTCGAATAAAATTTTGCCACAAATTTTGGTGACCATTAAGTTACATACAATGTACATTGAACATGACACGTGAAACAAATGCAAACAGAGAATGTAATATCGCATTTGCAGGGAAATGATGAAAATCGAAAGAACTGCGATTTATAATAAATGTCTTTTAAAAACATATAGGTGTTAATAATAATCACTGTATGTGTGACGATGTTTATACAAAGTTCCGTTCAGATTTGCCCACCAGTTAAGGAAAAGATAGGGTACATGCTGACATATGTACATACATAGGCTACGATCATTATAGTAAGAAGATGTTAACAGTGCTCCTCTTTTATTTGGAGAGGTTTAAGATGTACTTGCACGTGCAACATTTCTTCTTCATTTCTTCTCTTCTCAGTTTGGTCTCGTTCTTAAAAGCTCTTTTGCTTAAATTTTTGAGGATGCTAACTTTTTGATTTGCACCTTCTCTTTTCACTCCCTCCTTTCCCCTCTTTGCTGTGTTCCAAAGACTCCAACAGAAACATTAAAAAGATATCAGCCAGCCAGTTATTCTTAATGAGCTAAATCTACCACAGTTATAACTGTAAATGGCATAATGTGTTTGAATAAAAAGCCAGGCATAGCTGCAGTAACATACAACAGCTGTAACTACAGTTTAAAAAAAAACAAAACAAATGGATACAGTGCATCCAGAAAGTATTCATGGCATTTCACTTGTTCCACATTCTGTCATGTTACAGCCTTTTTCCAAAATGGATTAAATTCATTTTTCCCCTGAAAATTCTACACACAATACCCCAAAATGACAAAGTGAAAAAAGTTTGCTTGAAATTCTTGAAAATTTATTAAACATAAAAAACAAAAATATAACATGTACATAAGTATTCACAGCCTTTGCCATGACACTCAAAACTGTGAACAGGTGCATCCTGTGTCCACTGATCATCTATCAGATGTTTCTACAATTTGATTGGAGTCCACCTGTGGTAAATTCAGTTGATTGGACATGATTTGGAAAGGCACACTCCTGTCTATATAAGGTCCCATAGTTGACAGTGCATGTCAGAGCACAAACCAAGCCATGACGTCCAAGGAATTGTCTGTAGACCTCTGAGACAGGATTGTATCGAGGCACAATCCTGGTCTCCTCCCTGACTAAGGGAGGTGACCAAGAACCCGATGGTCACTTTGACAGAGCTCCAAGATTGCTCTGTGAAGAAAGGAGAACCTTCCAGAAGGACAACCATTTCTGCAGCACTCCACCAATCAGGCCTGTATGGTAGAGTGGCCAGAAGAAAGCCACTCCTCAGTAAAAGGCACAAGGCTGGAGTTTGCCAAAAGGCATGTAAAGGCCTCTCAGACGATGAGAAACAGAATTCTCTAGTTTGATGAAACAAAGATTGAACTCTTTGGCCTGAATGTCAAGCGTCATATCTGGAGGAAACCAGGCACTGATCATCACCTGCCCAATACCATCCCTACAGTGAAGCATGGTGGTGGCAGCATCATGCTGTGGGGATGTTTTTCGGCAGCAAGAACTGGGAGACTAGTCTGGGTCGAGGGAAAGATGAATGCAGCAATGTACAGAGACGTCTTTGATGATAACCTGTTCCAGAGCGCTCTGGACCTCGGACTACGGCAAAGGTCCATCTTCCAACAGGACAACGACCCTAAGCACACAGCCAAGATTACAAGGAGTGGCTTCGGGAAAATGGCTGTGCACCAACGCTCCCCATCCAACCTGATGTAACATGACAAAATGTGGAACAAGTGAAGCGCTGTGAATACTTTCCGGATGCACTATACAAAAGGATTGTCTTGTAATTAAAAGTTTAATATCAGTTACAACAATTATTAAGTCTGGAGATTTTTCATAGATCACAGTGCTTTTTTTAAAGAATTTTCACAAATATTTTAAAATAAAACAAAATAATACTTATAGTAAATTTTTTTAATATAAAACAAAAATCATAAGAAATATAAATGAAATAAATGTATAGCAATTTCAATTATATAATCATGTAAATTATATAATCATGTAAATGCTAAAAATTGCCCAGTCTGTAATGCTACTGAACCATCTGTACTGATTGCTCTGACTCTGCTATCTCAGCAGAGTCAGTCTGATCTAAGATCTCACTGGTTATGGTTGAACCTCACCAGGTTTAAAGGTGCACTCTATGGCCCTGACATCAGTTCACTCTCCTCCTCCAGTTCCTCTTCCTCACAGCCTCACAGGCTTAAAAGGAGTATGACCTCACCATAAGGAGAGAGCCTTTTCCAGCTGTCGCCACTGTTTTCTAGACATGCCTCTTTGCTGCCTCTGCCCTCGTTTCTTTCTTTCTTTTTTTTTATCTGCCCTATATACTCTGCTTATAGTGCCATGTTCCTTGTGGTTCTTCAGCCTTAATGAAACAGACTGTGAGACAAGGAGCTTCTCCTGTCTTTAAAATTTACACGTTTACGTCCTCTTGAGGCAATTTGAGCGAGAATTGTATTACAATAAATCACAATAAAAGATTTCATATCACTGCCTTGTGTAACTACTGATTGTCTATTCCCTTTTCCAGGATCTTGAGGGAGCATTTAGGAGAGAAGGAAGTGCAGCTGTCCCTAACCTTTGATGCAGTGGAGGAGGCAGATTTGGCCAACTACACCTGTTACGTGGAGAACCACATAGGGAGGCGCAGCGGTAGCGCTATACTGCAAAAGAAAGGTAGATCTTTCTCTTTCCTCCCCTCATAATTTACTGGTTGTTGTTTAATTTGTTAGAAATATTAAAAGTGTTTTTTGGTTTTTTTTATCATTTGGTGTCATTTAAAATGGCAAATCACATGTAAATACTAGTCAGTCCAATATAATAGCAAGTAATAAATAAATAATTGCCTTGCATTTAAGTAAGAGTTTGTTTTATGAAAGAGGACAGGGTATGTTAGATGGGGCCAAGGATGGAGCCTAGAGGCACCACAAAACCTGCTTTACGTCAAAAAATAAGTTAAGATAGAGTTGATTCTCCCAAAAAGCTGAATCTGTTCATCTGGACGTAGCGTTTTTTTAGTGGGAGAAACGTTTCGTCACCAACTGGTAATTTCTTCAGTCTCAGCTGACTGCAGGCTTCCCCAACCTTATAAACAGTACATTGCATAATGACCGAAACCAGCACCATTGACTAACAATGGGCCATTTGGTCAGTTTCATGGTCAATAGTATGCAAATGCATGTATGCATACTATTGATCATGCTGCTGAATGATTGTGCATTTTTATTTTCTAGTATATTTTCTACTTTTATACAGTTTATGCTTTGCAAAGGAGGACAAGGAAATATTAGATAGCGCTTAGGATAGAGCCTTGAGGCACCCCAATAATTTGTTTTCTATTACAAATGAAGTTGAGGAACCATAGATTCTATTGGGTAGAACAAGTTTACCTTAGTAAGGTTGTGGATTTTTATTTTTAACTGTATTTCTTATTCCTTGAAGCCATGTTAACTTGGCAAAGCTGAACATAAAGTTTGAAAGCATTAAAGCAGAGTGCAACAGCGAGCCAGGACTCTCAACTGCTCAAAGTTCTGCCTACTATCCTCCGATACATACTCATCAACTCAGTGTTTTTCAAATTTGCTCGGTAAGAGAAATGTAAAAACTTTTAGCATTTCAGTCAATACTAAACTTTGGTATGGCTATTTCTTCCTATGGGATGTAATATGTAACATATTAACAAATATGGCTACCCCTCCCTGAGCCTGGTTCTGCTGGAGGTTTCTTCCTCTTAAAAGGGAGTTTTTCCTTCCCACTGTCACCATGTGCTTGCTCATAGGGGGTTGTCTGATTGACAGAGACGAATTGAATTGAATTAAACTGAACTGAAATGAATTGAATTGAATTGAATTGAATTTTCAGGCTGTTGGGAGTATTTTTTTATTTTTATTTTAAATATTTTTTTGGACAGAACCAGTCTTTATGCTGGTCAGTTACCCTAACCCCCTCTAATTTCATAATTAAAGTAATGATATGACCTTTACCTTAAGTGTCAGCAAGAAAGTAAACAACAAATTAAATACTAAAGAAATGTTCATTTTAAATGACGTGTCTTGCTGTCAAAGAGACAGGCAGTAATAAATAGTCCCTGGATTTAGAGTTTCTGTGGAGCATTCACAAAGAAGCTTAACTTTATTTCTTTTTTTTTTCTCTTTGTTTGTTTGTTTTAGATTTTTTTCTCTGGCTTGCTAAATATAAAACCATGTCTGCTCTAGTTACCTGGGACATATCCAGTCTCTCTTTATGATTCTGTTAACACGGAATACCCCTCCAGCTCAGTGCTTTCATGGCCTAATAAATATTTGTGGATGTGAACAGCTTCTGAGATAATTAAGACTTTAAAGAAGTGCTGAATGCAAATATCTTCTGGGTGTTAGAGAAAGGAGTGCCACCTGTAGTTTAATCTGCATGTAGTTGGACTCACTGATCGACAGGTGAGCTCAAGAAAGAACACAGAACACTGAACTTGACAGATGGAGGCAAATATAGAGAAATCATAGTTATAATATTTAAATTATAGTGATTTAAATATTCAATTGAAAAATGCATGCGGGCAAATCTCCTTCTGTAAAACATTTGCATCAGTCCTGCTGTCTCCTGTCTGATTATCAGTGAGAATGGTCCTGTTTGTGTTAGAGGCCAAAACCCAGAGAAAAAAGGGAGGAACCTAAAGAGACACAAAGAAACATAGAATAGTAAAGCACCCCTGGAGAAGGAGATGAATTGGCTGTGTTACCTATAACTATCAGTAGAAAAGAAGTTTCCCTGAATGCCCACTATATGAAACCAATGTATGTAATGCAAGAAAGCAAGGACAGGCAGAATTGGAGAAATGTGAAAAGCGATAAACAAGCAGGGAAACACAGTGGGAGGCTGAATGGGGCAAGAAAATAGAGAATAAGGGAGAGGTAATAGATGCAGACAGAGAGATAAAGATTGGGAAGGTGAGGGGTGACTGAGAGGATCGGGAGAGATGAAGTGAGGAGAAACCGAAAAGGAGAGACACACAGAGAGCGTGGTGGACTAAAAACAGGCCTTTCTCTCTCCCCGTCTGACTCCTGCTGAATGCCTTGGGTGTCAAATCTATCTTACTATACTTAACTAGCACCCCAGGGACTCTCACACACAGACACACATGCACTCACACACAAGATCACATAGACACACACCTCCAGAGGGGGTCAGGATGAGAACTGTAGGGCCCTCATTACTTAACACTGTAATTACCTACAGGAAACTCTATGTGTGTGTACACATGCAAGTGTTTGTGTTCAAGGTTTTAACATATTCTGTATATGTACATCTGTGTGTATGTGTCAGAACTGCTGCATATACAAAAAACATACACACACATACTTTCCCCTCATGGGAGGCATTGAGTGTAATGGGATTGTTTAAAAGCGTTCTCTCGACACACACAGACACGCACACACACACATTAACACAGCGTGGAACTTGAAGTAGGTGTATGTACATGTTGAAAGCGTTCTTGTCAGCTCTGCCTACAGGAGCAGATCATTTCTGTGTAACTGCACAACCAGTTTCAAATGAGGTCGAGGTATTCTAAATGTTATGGAGTGTGCTCTATTCTATAGCACGCTCACTCCTTCTTGTCTTTTTTTTTTTCCTCTTTGACCCACACACATTATGGCATAATATTGGTATGCAGCCATTACTGCAAAATCACATCTCAGTTGTCCCAGAGCTTAAAACTCTTTCTTTAATAGCTTCTCCTCATTTATATCTCCTCCACTGTAATCATCCAGATTGAAAGAAAATGAACAAAAGATAACAGGTATAGCCTGGACTTAGCTCACTATGTACATCAAGAAAGAAGCTCTTATTCCATATAACTGACCTGTTGGGAAGTTTTTAACTCTAGCTATTTCTCAGGCTTTAGACAATACCACAAATAGCTAAAATAATCACCAACCACAGATTAAACTCTAATGGAAATAAGGTCAAATTGCACAATGGTTATGCAGATAATACATAACTGTACATCTCCATTTAATGAAATGAACCTGCATTTCTCCATGTCCTGCACCATGTTAAACAAGGATAGAACTGAAATCCCACTAGTTGGCCTCAAAGTGGCGGAGAATTTCTGTTTAACAATATGCAGAAATTAAATGTGAGTCTCGGGGTTGACTTGTATAACAATGACATTAATATCCACTTCTGAATAAAAAGAGTGCTTAAAAATGACCATTGCCTTTATTCGAGCTGATAGATTACTGCAGCGCTCTTTTTCTCAGCCTCTCGAAAATAACAACAACTTCAGTTTATTTTGAACTTTGCGGTCCAGCTATTAACCAGAACTAGAAACAGAGAGAACATTAGTCTATTTTTTGCTGCTCTGCACTGGCTTCCTGTGACGTTTTGGATTTATTTTGAGGTCTTTCTCCTATACACAAAGCCCCCAGTGGGCCACGACAAGGTAAACGCCCTTGTTTACACTTCCAGCTCCTACTGCTGGTTCACTGGAGGTTCACAAAAACAGACAAAAGAAAATCACAGACAGAGCCTTTTTAAATTTCATGTAAGCTCTGTTGCACTTTAAAAAAAAATGTTGCATTTTATTGGGTTCATTCCACTTTTTGAAAAGTCATTTAAATATGAGAACTCTATTTTATTATTTTACTGAGTAAAAGACCTTTTTACATCCTCTGCCTAGAGGTCTTCGTGTTCTAATTTGTTTTTAGCCCACTTCTTGTGTAAGTTTTATTCTTAATACTTTATAAATAATTTACTGGGTATCCCCCCTGTTGGATTCATTAAAAAATTAATTAATTAATTAAAAAAATCTGTATAAGTGATGAGTTACTAGTTTGGGTCAGGGACCACAAGAGATTTGCCAAAAACTGGTTACCGCAAAGTGCAAAGAAAAACAATGTGCCAGTCCCATATTTTCAGCATTTATTTTAACAAACTATGGACTGGACAGCTGTAACCAGCTGGATGTCTGTGTGAAAGTGAATTTGGATTTCCAGCAACAGGAAGTTTTAGGCAGATTAACCTAAATTAATAGGATTTTGTTTACTCTTTACTCTTTTGTTTTTAACTTTATTTTGACCTTCTTTTAATATTATTATTATTATAAACATTTTTTCAGTTCTATGTTACCTTGTGTTATATTAATTATCCTTTTGCATAGAGCACTTTGAGCTACATTTCTTGTATGAAAGGTGTGAAATAACTACTAGCCTTTAGGGATTTTCTCGTACTAAAAATGTTTTGACAGAAATTATATTCATTTTGCACAAACTGTGACTTAGTCATTCACTGGTGCTAATTCAAAGATAGCTCAGTTTGTAGTTTCATTATTTAACCACTTGGGGAAGTTATTACCTAATAAATTGCATGATTACATTTTTGGATATCCCTTCTAATGGCACTATATTTTCCAATTACGATAGGGGAGGGAGAAACTGCTGACCAAAGGTTAATCACAACTAAAATTAAATTGATGACTCTTTAAACCTTTTAGCAACAAATCACAATGACTGGTCTTTAAAAGAAAATATGCCATACTGGATGAGGTAATCTCCATGCATCAGCACAAAACATGGGTGTCAGCTCAGTTTACAGAAAAAATATTACAGAAAACTGTTGTGTTTATGCATAAAAACACTCTTATATTACACCGAGCCACTGTAATTAGAAAAGCACTGATTAGTTGGAAATGGATGTTTTGCAAACACTTTGTCCAGTGTGAAATGGTTTACTTTTAGTGATAGAGATACTCTGTGGTTTGGTTTTACAGCTTACAAATTCATGTATTGCATCAACTTGTGCTTTTTTGCTTGCACAAAATTTCTATGGATGCTCCCTTTTAAAGTAGTACAGGAGGCAAAGATGTCAGGTTCTGAATGAACAAAGGTTGAACACAGAATTATAAGTAGAGTCACTGATTGATTCAGTTGCTTTTAGGATTAGTACTTCTCTCACTGCTGGGGTTAAAAGCCTGATAAAAGTCTACAAAGGTCACAGAAATAATCAAGATGTCATATCTTTTCCTAAACATTTGACCAAATGCAGTAAACGGCTGTAGTGATGCACTAGATACAATGGGGGAAAATAATAATTTGATCCCCTGCTGAATTTGTAAGTTTTCTCACTTCCAAAGAAATGAACAGTCTCGGATTTTTGTGATAGTTTCATTTTAATAGAGAGAGACAGAATATCAACCAAAAAAACACATTACATAAAAGTTATAAATTGATTTGCATGTCACTGAGTGAAATAAATATTTGATCCCCTACAACCAAGCCAGAATTCTGGCTCCAACAGATTGGCTGTGTGCCCATGTGGCACACACATTACAATCAATCAATCAATCAATCAATCAATTACAGATAAGAATCAAATATTTATTTCACTCAATGACATGCAAATCAATTTATAACTTTTATGTAATGTGTTTTTTTTCTGGATTTTTGGTTGATATTCTGTCTCTAATAAAATGAAACTATCACAAAAATTAGAGACTGTTCATTTCTTTGGAATTGAGCAAACTTACAAATTCAGCAAGGGATCAAATAATTATTTCCCCCACTGTATATACTGAGCTGAACTAAAGTTCAAAGAGGAAGAAAAACAGTCACAAAAACAGAACAGTTTCTACAGTCAGTAACTTGAAGTTATTTATAATTCCCACTTCAAGTCAAGGCTATTTAAAAGTTCACTAACCGAGCTGACTATTCCAGAGCCTCCTGCCTGAAGTCTTAAAGCTCATAAGGTCACATTTGGGTGCCAGAACTCAACATGACAGCCTAAACAAAGCACAAGTTATCTTAAGTTAGCACAAGTTATCAAAGCTTGATTTCATGCACTGAGTGTGTGTGATTGAATTAGGGTGTGCTCTCACTCTGCAATGACCCAAGGTAATGGGTTGATGCATCTATGTTGCACACATGCACTCACATGGACACGTGCACCTACAGTACACACACCATACACATCTACTTATTGTAACTGACAGAGCATAAAGAGCTGCCTTCAGCCACCATGACGAGAGTCTTACTAGAAAGAAAAAAAATGGAGGGAGGGAGGGAGGGAGATGGCCGGAAAGATCAGGAGAAGGATTGAGAGAAAATGACAAACTGGAGAACAGATGGGCACTTTGGAAAGACATGGACTTAGTTTCTCAAATGTCACTCAAGGGTTTGTTCAGGGTTGTGAAGCTTTGAGTTTGGGCTCACCACAGGCTCTGGTTTGACAGGAGTGAACATGGATTTATGAATGAGGAAGGGTGACAAACTCCCCAGACTTTCCCTTCGATCCCCTTTAAAAATTTTATATATTATTTCTCCTACCTCTTGTAGAACATAGTTTTTTTCTTTACAGTAGGTCCATTTATTCTGCAGCGCTTGATTATATCTTTATCAGATGATGTTTACCCAGTTTTCATGTCATTATACATGTTTATTTTTTCTGAGTACGGGTGTTTTGGCCACTCTGACTATTTACAGCTATTATACAGTATATTTCGACTCAGAATGAGACTGAAGCTGTTTTGGGATGGCACTCAAACTCCATGAACATGAATAAAAACATGAATTGAAGTTGTCTTAATCCAACAGTCAAAGCAGCAGTACTCAGGGTTAAAAAATTAAGCTATAGTGAAAGAACACAAATTAGAGTTCCTCTAGAGGCCACTTGAGGCTGGCTCCAAAAACAGTCAAAAAGTCAATCCTTATACTGTAAATTCCAGTGTTAAATTTGTAACTTTACAGTGTTTAAAGCATGTTTACAGCCTGGTAACAGAATGCTTTTGGTCTTTATGGATAACGTCCCTTTAATTACAACTCTATGTTCATTTCTGTTGGCAACTCATCCAATTCTATACTAGCACACGGGGCTGTAGCTGATATCTGTCTACTCGTCCTGTGTTAATTTGAGTCCCTGAACTGGACCTCTTAACTGTGTTTGTGGTGTTGACTTTTGCAACTTTTTTACTTTTGACTACAAAACAAAACAAAAAAAGCCATCTTTTGTCCATCTTTTATATACAGTCTATGCTAACAGTGGAACTAAAACCAGCAGGAGACAGAAAACATCTGTCTGGACATAGCACAGAGGTCTAGGTCTTTTAAAGAATTGTGCTTACTGCTTACTAGATACTTATGAAAATATTATTATAGGCTATACTCATTCTAGAGGGAACATAAGGTTTGAATCTTTTAAGCATTTCACCCTCCCATCGTGGGTCCACATTGAAGAATATGACAGATGGTGTGTTGGGAAACCAACATTCAGACTATTTTTGCTATTAATAAATATTGTTTTAGACATCTTACTTTAGCGACAAATGCTAAATGCATTCCTTACAAAGCCAGATGAATGAAATTATAAACAAACAGGCAGAAAGAAAGCAAAGGCTGAGGATGTGAATGAACTTTCAGTGCCATAGTGTTTGGCTGTGAAGCCAGAGGAAGAGCAAGACAGGCTGAAAACTCATGTAAAAATCTCACTGAAATTTCTTTTATCATATTCCTCTCCTTACACTGCAGACACTGCCACCATTACAATTCCCCGTTCTTTTTATGCCTAATAAGTAAAAAGCATGTTTAAAATTCAACTTCAAATTTCTGCACCCATTTTCCTGTGCACTGATATCAGGAGACGGCAGCAAGTGACTCATTACTAATGGAAAATATCTGAGAAAGATAGATGAAGGGGAGGCAGTGGTGACAGAGTGTGTGTGTGTGTGTGTGGGGGGGGGGCAAACTGAGAGAGGAACACAGAGGGAGGAGATAGGGATAGATATGGATGGAGGCAGGAGATAGAAGCAGAGGTTTCTAAATGTGACTCATTACTAATGGAAGCAATGTGAGTTAACTTTACTGTAGAGCAAATATTTGGCAATTAGTGGAATTTCACTATTTTTCTTTCCGCTCTTAGACCACCACCATCTACCCTATCCCCCACTCACTGCTGTCCCTACTCTATCTACTATTAAGTGTATCTAGTGGAGGTAGTGTGGCTGGTGAGAGAAGAAGAGTTGGAGAGACGTCTACTGGTGAAATGTGGTAACTTCAGGTGGATTATATACTGTAGTGAATAAAAAGAAAGCTGCACTGTGGGAGATTACTTCAGAGAAGAACAGCACCAGTATTTTAACCAGATTTGAGAGCAGGCCTTATATTTTTTTAACTTATCCTAAAAAGCAGCCATTATTTTGTTATGCAGTTGATAATAGAACCAAAAAAAAGCACAATTAGGCCCCAAAAATCAAGAAATCAAGAAACCTTAAATTAAAAAAGAGCCACTAGTCATATGATACATACGTGTCAGTTAGAACTACTGAGGAAGACACAAAACTGAAGTAGTTTGCCTAAGCCTGAATTTAAAATTTGTGAGAGGATTGCTGAACTGAACATCTGAATCCCATAGAAAATTTGCACAGAGTTTTTCAAAATCTTAGAAGATGCAAATTATTTACACATCTAATATTACATGTTTAGGTTAGTGAATTTCACTAAAAAGAAAGGCATATTGAATGAAAGAGAAAAAAACTTGACAGACACTCTTGTAGATATAAATATATGGGAAATATACAATAAATTAATGAAAGATCAGCACATCTTGCAAAACAGTTTCGACCGCATCTGCAAACAGGAGATGTTGTCTTAGCTCTTATTTTATACTCCTTTTATGAGTTTTAATTAGGGTGTTGTAGTGTTGTATCAAGCATCATAATACCAGAGTTTCTTGCAAAGATACTGCTTATCCTCAGCTTAAAACTGGAATTGAAAGATCTTAAAGGTTGTATTTTTTTTATATATAATTATTATTTCTTCTTGGAAATTCAAAAGAACTGCTCATTTCTAGACATTTCAACCCTGTCAGTATTATACTTAAATGTTTAATATAGAAATCTATTCCCAAAGGGCTACACAGAACTTACTGCACGCTAGGTAGAAAGTTTAGTCCTGACAACATACTGTTGGCACTGCTGTATCTTTGCATTGTGGTGATCCCAGACTGTTTCCACTTCTATTATAAATGACCTCAGTATGTCTTTTACCACTGTCAAGGATTATCCAAAGTTATCCATTTCTGCTAACATAGTTAAGAAACTTTTAATGCTTTACTTTTTACAACTTGCACAATAGTACAGTACTGTGCAAAAGTCTTAAGATTATTGAAACATGTGCAAACATACATAGAAATACAGTATACAATGCAAAAACAGAGCCTGACAATTTTAACAAGAGTAAGTCTTAAGTAGTCTCCAGCAATAGTTCTCCAGGCTTCTTGAAAGACATTCAAAGCTCTTCTTTGGATGTTGGCTGCCTTTTCTTCTGTTCTCTCTCATGATGATCCTCTGCTTCAATAATGTTGAGGTCCAGGCTCTGGGGAGGCCAATCCATGACTGATAGTGTTCCATTGTGTGTTTTTCTATCCAGGTATGTTTTTACTGCATTGGCAGTGTGTTTGGGATCATTGTCATACATTGCCAATCAGACACTTTCCAGATGGTATTTCATGGTGGCTCAAAATCTGACAGTATTTTTCTGCGTTCATAATTCCATCAATTTTGACAAGATCTCCAACACCACTGTCTGAAATGCAATCCTAAACCAAGACAAAGCCTCCACCATGTTGTACAGATGGCTGTCGACATTCACTGTTTTACCTCTCTTCTGATCTCCTTCCAACATATTGATTTGAGTTCATCACTCCATAAAACCTGTTTCCACTGATTTTCACTCCAGTTCTTGTGTAATGTGGCATACCTCAGCCTTTTCTTCCTCTTTCCCTTCCTTAAGTATGGCTTCTTGATAGCCACCCTTTCATTGAGACCATTTCCGATGAGGATTCAGCAAACAGTAGATGAATCAACTGAAAGCCCAGATGCATCTCTCAGGTCCTGTGTCAGGACTTTGCTGGATTTTTTTCCTGTTTCGTAAGAACATGACTTTCTGATACTCTTCATCTGCTGTAGATAGATTTTAGGGCCTGCCATGTCTTCTTTTGTCCTCTTCTTGTCCAGTTTCCTCAAATCTTTGAATGCACACCATGCAGAGATATGCCAAGTTGTCAGCTAACAGCTCTTTGGGAATCACCTTGTTTGTGAAAAAATACTATTTTATGACTGTCAAACTGTGTTATCGTCAACATTTTTTATAGATTCAACTAAAGAAATGAGAACAAATGATGTGTTTTTGCGACAGGCTGCTACTAACAAAGTGCCTGAAGATACAATTTAAAATTGGTTCTTTGCTAAGTTTTCTGTTATGTGTAGACACAACTCTGGTTCATTCCTTCAGTTAGGTATCTTTTTAGGCTTTAATGATTCATAGGTCAGTGTGAAGTGCTTTAACAAAAAACATTCCTCTGAAGATGGTCAGGTACAAGGACTGGACTGAAAATGAGTGAAAAAGCAGCCAATGTATAAAGAAAAACTTTGAATGATTTTCAGAAAACCTGGAGGACTATTGCTCAAGACCACTTTAAAAAATGACAAAGTCTGGCTCCTTGAAAGTAAATTATAACGAAATGAGGGGTGCACAGTACTGTATGTTTTTACAATTTTTATTATTTTTACAGTATTTATAAGCACTACAACCACCAATGTGCTACCAGCAGTTAAACACTGAGAGCTTTTCAACACTGGGTGCAGATGTTTTATTACTCTCTGTCATATCCATAAAACCGACAAGTGAGCAAAGAAACAGTTTCAGTTGTGCTTATCATTCTAGGCTGTTAAAAATGGGTACTGTCTAAATGTTTAATATTCTGCTCACTGTATAAACCCAAACATAATATATTCTCTGACCTTTTTAACAGTTAATAAAATGTTCTCTCTTTAAATCTTCATGTTGTAAATTACAGGATAGTTCTTACTTTTCATGCATGTATGTATGGATCATTTAATAAAGCAGAAGAATAAAAAGCCAAGCATATGAATTACAGATATGATAATAGGATCACATTGTCCTTCCTTTGGCAAATTGTATCTGACAGTTTGGATCAATAGGTGGTGTTCCCAGACAGCTTCTGACATGTTGGCTTAATAGTTATAATGACAAGCTAATACTGTATTGTCTAAACCTAGAGTCACCTGACAACAAGGCACTGAGAGACAAAAGACTGCAGAAAATCAGAAAAGGAGAAGAATCTTAATTTAGAGACTTTTGTTTAGTTAAAACAATTCCATGCATACTGCATTGATTATTAGGCAAGATTGTGAATGTCTCTATCTCAGATCACATAAGTGTGTGACTGACATGCTGATATGATTTCATCTGTCTCTCTTTTTCAATGCAATGCACTTTGTGATGCAGCTTACTTTATAATCATCCATTCAGTGAAATACAGGATCACAATTTGGTCAGTATGGTGACCCTAACAAATTAACAAATTGCAAACAGTGAAAACTTAGGAGAAAAGATGTATGCAAACTGTAAAACTTGCGCTAATAACTGCTTACGACTATCACACCCACTGCATGGGAGGCAGGACGTTTCCAAGAGTGTGGGAAAGTGACTGTGCCCTCGTCTATATTGAAGGTGGGATTATTTTCCTTATGCACACTTGCCAAACCATCCTGTGAGCCTTTACGCTTGAAAAAGTGAAACTTCTTATCTGAAAACAGTTCCGAAAAAATTTAACCTTCAAGTGTTTTGGGTTTTTTTCTGCAGCGAGCACAAATTCAATATTGCTGTGAGAAAAGATGAGAAAGGCACTGCATCTGTGACTGTGACCCCTTAAAAAACATAATTGGAAAGATTAGCCTTCACTGCTTTGTGCCAGACTGACTCAAACATGGTTTGTGTTTCTGGAAAAGTGACCTTTTCTTAAACCTAACCAAGTAGGTTGTCGTCTAAACCTAAGCAAACTGCAAATGAAAGCTGAAAAGAAAATAAAGAACCTTCTGAACGAAAGCTTCTCTAGCAGACACACGTTGGAACAAATTAAAGGCCCAAGTGAAAATTCTACAGTTGTAAACTATTTTAAGCTACAACTACCAAAGCAGCAGCAGTGGTTCCTTACTCTGTGTAAGAGTGTATACACGGTGAATTATAGTATCCAACTATCTCTGTCACGTAAAGGTAGCCATATTTGAATCACTACATGCTGCACACAATTTTTTATAATTTCCAAAGAGCAAAATGCTTCACAGTCTGTTGTAGGGAAAACTGGTGGATGTACAATGGTTACAAGATAAATTCACTATGGACCAACCAAAAGTCAAAGACTGAGTGCTTAGAGAATGTGCTACTCAGCTGGGGACATCAGTGTTGTGGGTAACACTTTATAATATGGCCCACGACTAAGGGTGTAATTCTCCTGTAATTAAATGGAATTTCAATGTATTTTATTTGAAATGACAATATGAGTATATTTACCTACAAATACTTAAAGGTAGGTACACTAGAATAAGGGGTAACAAGTCAGGTTTTTACAGGAAACAAAGAAATAATTATAATGTGAGTAAATTTAAGTAGTGTGTAAGTAATTTTAAGTATTGTATAAATAATTTTTAGTACTGCATTATTTCCTGGGAATTTAGCAGATAAAAAATATTTTCCCATCTTACATTGTAAGTACACAGTACTTTTTGGGGTGCAGGCCGTATTATGGAGTGGATTAACCTTGCCCAACTTCTGAGTATTTTACAAGAAAGGAGACACACATTATATTGTAATTAATTTTACTTATGCAGTACTTAAATTACTTTTGCATTACTTAAATTTATAATTATTTAACTATTTAAGTTTACAGTATAATTACTTCTTTCTTTCCTGTAAAAACCTGACTTGTTACCCCTTTATTCTAGTGTACTACCTTTAAGTATTTGTATGGAAATATAATTTCATTATAATTTCAAAGAAAATACACTGGATTCCATTTAATTACAGGGGAATTACGCCCTTAGTCGTGGGCCATATTATAAAGTGTTACAGTGAAAGTCCTAACTTTGAACCAATTTTTTTGCAGTCAACTCAAATCTCCTCGTAGAAGGACTTCTGCATTATATAAAACTCAAAGGCTAAGGTCTCAGTTGACTACAAGACAAAGGTGTTAACATCTGTATGTGTGTGTGGTATATGGCCAACTCTCTACTTCGGCCCTACCTCAGCTGCATGAATGCATTGAATACACTGCTGAGGTTGTGCTGTAGGCATACACCTATGTTCAACAGTTAGCAAACTTTGTTAGTGCCATTTCATTCCATGCTGGCTTTCAGTTGAGATATTCATTCAGTCTCTCACCTCTGACCTGAAGTGAAGAGAATTACTGAGCAAATGAGGCAAAGAAGTGTTAATTTATTTAGTCACGTTAACATGTCTGGTTTGGTGTGTTTCTGTGTGCGTTTGTCTCTTTTCGTGCCTCATTTCTGTGCTTTACTTGCAGGCTGTTAATAATGCTCCTAAATGCAGCTGTGATTCATCAAAAAATGAACTCAAATGAAAAGCTGATATCAGCAGTTATGCTTGCGTGTGTATTTGTGTGAGCGAATGAGTTTCTGGCTTCACTGCAGATTTAGAAAATGTGCCAATCTGAAGATAATTGAAGTAAGATTGTTGTCAAATGAGTCAGATGTGAGCAGTTTATAAAAAATGCATATCTAAATAAACTCTGAAAAGCTCTGAGTTATTGAAAAAAATGATTTTGTTCTTACATCAGTTAGTATTCCTCAAAGCAGACTGATAACTGATATAAATTTGTTGCTGTATATCTCTGGCAGATATGTACCGTCTGGAATTAGCTGGAGGCCTCGGGGTCATATTGCTGCTGCTGGGAGTCCTAACCGCACTTTATAAATGTTACAACCTGGAGCTCATGCTCTGCTACAGGAGACACTTTGGGAGTGATGAAACTGAAGATGGTAAACTGTTTTGAGTGCTCACTTTTTCTTCAGCACACTCACACAGCACAAGGGGTCAGACAGGGATCAGAGCGCTAAGGGGAATCAGCATCGATAGGAAGATCAGAGAACTACAAACATGGAGAACAGCAAAATAAAAGAGTTAGCTTGTTGCTGCATTCAAGGTTGTTAGACATGAAACCAGTGCAAGAAAGTGATTATACTATTGAAGTAGGATCTTACTGTAGGGCTTCTACACATAGCATAACACTGTGGGGTAAGTCCTACAACACTGTACAGCACATAAAATACACAAGCCTATAGTGAAGTCAGAAGGCAATTAATAGAAAAAAATAGCAGAGCAGAGTAAATGAAAATGAGTTTTTTTCATCTACTGATGGAATAAGGAGGTATTTGTGCAGCACTTTTCAAAAGTTAAACTGACAAAGCAATGCAAACAAAACAGAGTGAAATAGCCAAAAGGAAAATTACAAAGATGTAAGTTTGTAGTATTGATTTCAAGTATTGATTTCAAGTTAAGGTCCTAAAGCAGCTGGATTTTCTTAGCATTGCATTCACAAGCCCAAAAGATGAATTGCTGTTTTCTAAACAAGTCCACATGTATTAATGATTAGAAAGTGTCCACATTCAGGAAGTGGGGCCCTTTGGTGCATTACTTACAGAGAAACTGCTAAAATTTATACTATATGAAGTACTATACTCACAGATAGAGACGGAAGGAGTAAACTGTTTGCTTTGTCACATCTGCACCTTCCAAATACTGTAATTTACTGTCCCATGCTCTGTCTGTCTGTATGTCTCACTCTCCCCACAGATAATAAGGAGTATGATGCCTATCTGTCCTATACTAAAGTGGACCTCGACTCTTTGGGCAGGTCAGGTTTCTTGCTGCATATATACAGTACTGTGCAAACATTTTAGGCACTAAATGTAAAGTGAGAATTCTTTTAGAAATATACAAATGTCATGATTTGTTTTTTGTTTTTCAGTTCTTTCAAATGGCAGCAAACAGAAAATACTTGAAGCCAAATCAATATTGCCCCTTTTGACCTGTAGAGCAGCTCTAATTGTCTTTGGCACACTTGACATTGATCAGAAAAGAGAACCTGATGCAGAAGCACCTTAATCCTGCATTCTTTCTAATGAGCAGCAGGGGGAGCTGCTAAAAGAAATCTGGTTGTATGCAAGTCAATGGAAAAACAACTTCTGACTGTGTCCTTACTAATTACGTTCCCTAGGAGTTCATGGGCTCAATGGCTAATTTTAAGTCATATTTAAAACAAGATTATATTCATTTGGGACATTATGTTCCCTGTTGCAGTCAAAAATGATGAGACTTGTGATGGGTAACTCTCTATCATATGAGCTGTCCCTCAATTTCTCAGTCATATCTTCTCTCGCTTGTCATGTAAGATAGCAACACAGAAAGCTTCAGTAACCAATAGGCAATGTTATGATGGCTGCATCCATCTTTTAGATACAGTCTTCTTGTAACTGAGTATAGTTCTTTGGTACTCTGGTTGGAGCTGATTAGACAACCCCCTGATTGCGTTTGTACAGTCTCTTATATGCTGAAGAGTGGCAGCTGCATGAAAAGGATTTGCTATCCACAATTCTGTCTGTTCCACACTAAAGGCTCAGTAGTCATTAAATGTAGATTTTAAATTATTTTAGTTGCTTAACTGTAAAAAAAAAAAAAAAAAAACGGAAATGCAGTGTCTCTGTGTTAAGTGCAGAGCTGGAGACATGACTTACTTATAGTAGCTTAGTTTTCCTGACCAGAAACTACGAGAGAAATATGCCCCCCCACTGCCATGAAAATGCTACTTATTAGAAGCAAGCCTGGTCACGTTACAAAAAGTTACAAATAAATAAATACATAAAATATAGAGATGTTTGATAAAATGAAAGGTAAAAAACTGAACCGCTAACCCCTGAGGGGATCCAGAGGCTCTGTTATGTTGTGGAAAGCCTTTTGTTGGCATAGCTTTAGTCCACTTGTCACCTCAGAGGGAAGGGTCACTGCAAATCAATACAAATTTGTTCAGAGACTTCACCTTTATACTATGATTAAACATCTCTATCCTAATGTAAGTGGTTTCTTCCAGGATGACAGTGCAGTGATCTATAGGGCAGTTTGGTTAGACTGGTAAGAAAATGATGTGAATCACATGCTATGGTCTCTGTAGTCACAAGATCAACTACGAAGATGCAACATGTGCTCGTCTGCACCATCATCAAAACATCAAATGAGGGAATATCTTGTGGAATATGGTGCTCCATCTCTCCAGTGGACTTTAACAGACCTGGAGAATCGGTGCAGAGGAGCAGTGAAGCTGTTCTTGTGGCCCACTTGTGTGCTGGTTTTGTATCAGCCCATTAAATGTATTTGCAGCCACCAAAAGGTACAGATTTATTTGTCTGTTATCGCTTTTGAATTTGGAGCCTTATTTGTTATTCCCTCTCCCAGCAGGACGAGCAGTGATGAGGAAACATTTGCTTTGGAGATCTTGCCGGATGTTTTGGAGAAACATTATGGATACAAGCTGTTTATACCAGACAGAGATTTAATACCCAGCAGTAGTAAGTATCAATCTGTGTATCTACCTACACAAATGCACACACACACACACACACACACACACACACACACACACACACACACACTGTCTCTCTGTGTAACTCCAATCCCCACTACCCAGAATTCATCTCTCTGTCAGAATAAATAAGAACATATGTGGATCTTCATCATAACACACTTACAGTCACACACATATCTGTGTCAGCTCTCAGGTGTACACCACATGTAACACATGTCTTACCACAATTTCATTCTTTTTTTCCACAAACAAATACAAAACACACACACACACACACAGTCTGTGGCTTTCTCAGAACAGGATATATCAAGGTCTTATATTCACACCTATAGATACACAGATTTACAGGAAGAATACTTTGTGGGTAGCACACACACACACACACACACACACGCATGCTTACACCCACTCATATTTTGTCATCATTTCTGGGGTTCTGTGTCACTCTGTCCAACTGGAAAATATGACTGTTATTGCTATAATCTGTCAGTGGTCAAACCTGCCACATTAACACATACACACACAAACACAAACAGAATTCTATTACAGGCACATACCTAAAGGTGAAAAAAACTAACACTTCCTGCCACACAAACCATTTGGTAAGGGGGTTTTGAGTGCAGCTGTACACAGACATTTAACAGCAACGGTGCTTTCTTCAGATTGGCAAAACACATTTTAAATATTCCGTCTCGCTGTGAAAGACTTTCCAACCTCAGAAACCCAAATACTGGAGCAAAAGATCTCAGCACCCAGATATTAACATACATACAAGGATCTTTTTGACATTTTGCCTTTATTTGAATGGTAGGAGTCTAGAAACAATCAGGAAACAAGGGTAGAGAAAGAGAGAGAGCACATCCTACAAAGGTCTCTCTAGTCCAGTTGGGAAACAAACTGGACAATGGAGTTAAAGGGAGTATATATGACTATGTGAGTCAGGGGACTGAACATGTGATAAAATGTGGTATACCAGCTCAGTGTGGAAAACATTTTCGAACTGATGCAGTAGTCTCTGAGGTCTCTGAGGTCTAACGCATGAAATGAAATATAGAACCATCATTTCCTGTGTATTAGCATTTTGGTACCAAAAATCACACATCTCCCTGTCCTAAAAACTTCAAAAACAAACCCAAAAAAATATACACTGTCTGAAATAACTGTATAATATAGGACAAAAGGCACAAACTAATATGTGTTCTTTGCATTATTTAACATTTTCTCCTAAAATACATAAATATGTTTACTTAAGTATGGTTCACAATGAAAAGCCATGCTCTACATAATCTGCCCTTAGCTAAAATTATGCCCCTTCCAGACGCACCCAACGGATGAAAAAGTCATATTTCTCCTAAAGTGAGGTTTCTTCTGTTTGCCCTGAAAACATCCTAAAAACAAATACCCACTGTGCATATCTTTACATATAACTTTTTCCACGTTTAATAATGTCGACACTGAATGAGTGCATTACAGCAAGGAGTCTTTTCATTGGTAACCAAAGCCGCTGAAAGAGCAGCATAGCAATGCGACCTAAAACACACCATTCAATTATCCACTCCACTTAACCCTCCGAAATGAACAGGAGAGCGAGGAATAAATAACAAGGAACAGAAAGAGGTGGGTACAGGGTCGTTGGTTGGTGTTATTTTATTAATTGATTTACATAATCCTCACAAATGGGGGAGCAGGAAGCAGTCAAGGGCAAGAGGGAGGCAGGGAGGTGTTAATGTGAGAGGAAAAATAAAAAGCAAGGCAAACCAGAGAAACAGAAAAAAAGAGAATGAATTTGGGGATGTTCTGTACTATTTGTGCCCCTCAAATTGAGCGTGAAATTGCAATGTGTTGTTGGAGAGTCTGTCATTAATTTAGTTAGCAGTGGAAGAGATGGAGAAAGAGAGGGACATTTAGATGGGGGGAATCTGTTGTTCACAGAACACAAAGTTTTCAGACATTTTCTGTAACTACAAATTTGAGAAATAATGAGTAATTTCAGTGTTCCAAAAAAAAACAAAACACTGAGAATGCAAACAAATAATTGGGTTGTTTGTTAAGATGCGTTTTCACTGGGTTTGGCATGGAGGCTACACTAATACTGAAACATGCAGTAGCTTCACCTCATATTAACTCACCATTCACATCCCATCACCTGCCACTTCTCCTCGTCAAGTTCACATATTCCTCACAAAGTTATAAGTAACAACTGGTGATGGTGGATCAGCACAACTCTGATCCCCATTTAAAAGCTGACTCCACTGTCCTGTGTCAGAGCCAAAGCTCTTGCACAAGCATTTCTGTCACTCTGTTATATCCACCTGTCAGTCACCCCAGGCATATATGGACAAATTAACTTGACGGATGCAGGAAGCAGGGGCAAGTACAAGATGTTACCGTGCGAGATGTTTACCTTACATACTGTAATGCTAATTCGCTTCTTGCCTCCTGCTTCATCCTCTTCTTCTTCAAAGCTGTTGTAGCTTTCCGTGTAATCCAACAAGAATTAAAACCGCTCAGTAATTTTGGAGAAAGAAATGCATGACTATTACAGGATTAGTTCGGCACTGACAATATTAAGAGCAAAAGCTTATTAACCTCCTTTTATGTCAGTTCTGTTTTGGCTCACAATAAAATCTAGAGACATGGGAAACTTGTTATTGCACCATAATGTGGATTTTTATTTTAACTTTTCAGTAATAATACAATGGAAGGAAAAATCAATTCCATCCTAATTTCATTTTTTGTAAATTATCTAGTTAATTATTTTGACTTTTCTTTTTCTCTATTCATTCTATCTCTCCATATCTGTCGCTCCCAGCCTACATTGAGGACTTGGCTCGTAGCGTGGAGCAGAGCAGACGTCTGATCATCGTTTTAACTCCAGAGTTTGTCGCCAAAAGAGGCTGGAGCATCTTCCAGATAGAGACACGCCTCCACTCCATGCTTGTTACCGGGGAGATCAAGGTATGGATTCGGAAGTAAAAGGAAAAAAATCTGAAAATCTTTCCCAGCTTGATTGCACTGTTAGCCTTAAGAGCTTGAAAAAAGAAGGCAACTGGATGTCTTTAAGTTTGTAAAGACTTTTCACCTCTCATCCAAGAGGCTAATGGGTTTTTCCCTTTGGAGGTGGTTGTTGGCCCACTATTGATCATGTGAGTCATCACGTGAGCCAAGGTGTGAAAAAATGTGTGGGTCATTACCACCACTGGGGGTTAAGGGAAACCACCTTGAGACCTAATGAGGTCACCTGTGGCAAGGTGGGAGTGGGAGTTGAAGTGCCTGGGAAGAGATCTCAAAACTGCACTGTAGGTGGCTGATAGCTGGGAGACAACTCCCCACTAGAGGTTAAATACCTGGGACTCTCCACCTTTTGTTTTTAAAATTGAAAAAGCCCCTTGGATGAGAGGTGAAACATCTTCACAAACTTAAAGAAGCCCAGTTGACTTCCTTTTTCTTTTTAAGCTCTTGAGACTACCATGAGCTGAATGACTGAAAACCTACACAGACATCACATTATTACACATTCATGGTTTTGGTGAGAAAGGTTCTCTATTTAGAAATCTCTCTGTGTTCCTGTGTGTCCAGGTGATCATGATAGAGTGTGCAGACCTGAAGAATGTCATCAACTACCAAGAGGTGGAAGCACTTAAACATACCATCAAGGTATACAGAAAGGGAGGATGAATGAAAGGATGGAGAGTTAAAGGAAAAGGCAAAAAAATATATATATGATTTGTCTTCTTCTCTTTAGGTTTTATCCATTATCAAGTGGAGGGGTCCTAAGAGCAATGAGCTGTCATCTAAGTTTTGGAAACAGGTGGTCTACGAGATGCCTGCTAAACGCAGAGAGACACTATCCAGACGCCAGGTACCCTGCTACTTTTTTTCATGTATTCTCCATACTTTTTATCTTTCTATATCACTTGGACATTGTTATAGCCTGCACTCCAGGGCTTGATTGATGAACCATGAAAAAAAACACTTACTTTCTGCAGCATTTCTACAATACAATGTGACTGAAAATGATAAATATATATTGGAAAGCATATGAATCTGTTCATTTATCTTTACAGAAACCCTTAAACTCAGGCATCTTAGTTTATAACTACAGTATTAATGTCCATTTCACATCTGAGAGCCAAAAAAAAAAGAAAATGAGATGTACTCTTCCCCTGGGTGCATATATTCAAACAGACAGATGGCCTTTAAAATGTCTGCTAAACACAGGTAATGTATTAAAATTGGAATCACAGCAAAGCAAATTGCGTACATGTTTACCATGTGTTAGCGCCTCAGGTGGCGTATGCCCTGATTAGCAAATAAATGTTTCCCTGCTGCTTTTTTTTACTGAAGAATAATGATACACAGAGAATACTAACAACTGCAACAGTGGGGTGATAACATCCTAATGTCCTCCTGTACCCTAATAATTGATGTCACAGAATCTGGCAGGTGATAAAGTGTGTATTTAGCAAATTATTTGTTGCACCAGTGTTTATATTATGCTACTCAAAATACCATAATATGATTTTACAACAATCCCAAAAAGCTGAATCTGTTCATCTGGACATAGCGTTTTTAGTGGGAGAAACGTTTCGTCACCTCCTGGTAACTTCTTCAGTCTCAGCTGACTGCAGGTTTCCCCAACCTTATAAACAGTACATTTGCATAATGACCGAAACCAGCACCATTGACTAACAATGGGCCATGAGGTCAGTTTCATGATCATTAGTATGCAAATTGTCATGACCATTGATCAATGGTCATGAGTACCATTCACAGAGAGTTGGGGAATGGCTGCAATCACACCATTGTAAGATGGTGTCAGGTGTACCCTTAGGCCCCCTCCTCGGTTCAGAGATGGTCTTTCCCTTTCCACGTAAATGGCCTCCTTGACTCCCTGTTCAAACCAGCTTTCCTGACGCGGTGTTTTTAGAAAATGCATCTCAGCTGTTCCGATACTCCTGACACATAAGGGATCACCAAAGGTTTTCTCTTAGGCAACAGT
>VUQS01072298.1:5624-22296 GCA_015108495.1 Heterochromis multidens
CCGCCCCGGGGGGGCCCCCCCCCCCCCCCCCACACACACACACACACACACACACACTATATAGGTCCTTAATTATTGTAACGGAGTTAGTTCACATTGAAATTGAAAGAACAGAGATCTTTTATGCATGCATGTTTTTTATTGATTAAAAAGGGACTTGAAGGAATGAATCAATCCATTTGTGCACAATATGTGAAATCAATATGAGAGCTGAGCACAAGCATGAATTTTTTACCATGTGATGCTCATTTCGCAATTCAGTACAACAAACCCTCAAAAAAAGGACATCACAGTTGAACCAGCAAATGTTTGAACTTAAAGTAAGCATTATTTTAATTTTCCACCCATCCATCCATTCTCTTACGCTTATCCAATTATTTTAATTTTCAGTTCAAATTTTAATTATTTTCTTAATTCATTAATTAATACAAATGCCATAGAATAGTGGAAATTACCCACCACAGTTTTTTTAATCTGTCTAACTCAAAGGTTATCAGTTTGCAATAGACCAAGAAAAGTATAAATTGTATTGATCAATTGAATACCAAAACAGTGGTAGAGTAATTTTCAAATAATTTCTGCTCAAATTAAACTGAGGGTATTTACTTATTTATTTTGCAGGCCAATTGTATTGGATTATATGACTCAGCAAATTCAGTTTCTGCTATTGTTTATGATTTGTGATGTTACAGTTGTAGGTAGGGTATACTCAGTTAAATGTAATTGCACTTTGTTTACAGCATTTCATATATTTTTAGCTCATCCAGCCAAAGGACCAATGAGCTTATGCAATGGCGAGCTGTCCGTTGTCTTTCTGTCTCGCCAGAGTTCATAAGAATTGCTACCGCTCCCGCTGTATTGGTCAGAATGTAATCAAACTTACACACAATGATCTCCTATGGTCATTTTTGTAATTTTACAGGCACTTTTCCATTTTCACAAGGATTGTTACTCCTTCTACAGTATTGTTCAGATTTTAGTGAAACAAGATTAATTCATGCTAGATATGACTGTTTGTGAGCCTCCTTGACTTCTTAAATAATTTAAATTCTCATTAGTTTGTGCAATAATGCCAACCAATGACAACAAAGCTTTTAACTTTCTTTCTGTACTTCACACATTACAGTAACCTATAAATTGTGATGGATCATGACCCAGAAGAGTTACTATGTCATTGATGTGTTTTCCATGAGACTCTGAAGGATTTGGCACCTCAATCTGGACATGGCCAACATTTTCTGCTTTGCCTGAGAGTATTGGTGGATTCCATTGTATTTCTGTTGTTTATGAATTGTCTTAAAATAGATCAACAGCTGACATAATACATTTAAAACTCAAAAACCGTTGCCCATTGTTCCGAGCTTTTGATTGACCCAACATTTTCTTGAGGTCAAGTGAAAAGGGCTAAAGAAATAGTTGAACATTTTGGGAAATTTTCTTATTTGTTTTCTTGCCAAGAGTGAGAAGAAACTGACAATCATTTAACTTTTTACATGCTGGTATTATATTATAATATTTAAAATATATATATATATATATATATAAAATATATAAATATTAACAAGTCAGTTGCAAGATTTAAAAGTGCTCGTAGGTAAGTTTTGTTACCGTTGACAGGATGCACAATGTAGCCTCATATAAAGGCAATCTTTTCATCCAAATTTCAGCAAGAAAGCAAATAAAATATTTTCCCAAATATTCCTTTAACACATGAATATATATACTCAAATGTGCATGAAAGGTAAAACAAGCATAATCTTAGATCACATAAGGCAACAGTGAAAAGAGTTTTAAGTCTTGACCAAGTTGCACTGGGCTCTAATTCTTGTTACATCTGCTGTAGTAGCTAAAAATAGTGTTGTCTATCCACCTGCGGAACTTGGACACAGCAGTGTAGACTCCAGGAAACTGAGCATCGGCACAACCTTTCCCCCAGGATACCACACCGTAGACCCGGCCATCACATACAAATGGACCACCTGAGTCCCCCTGATACCACAGGATGGAAGGAAACATCAGGGATGACATGATAGTAAAATAAGAATTTAGTAGCCTAAGCAAAACTTAAATAGTTCTTTGCTAACAAATTATGTGAATAGACTAAACTGAATGGATCCCACTAATGAGAACTGTTCATATAGTCACAGCCTAAAATCATTTCATGTGCAGTAGATCTCTACCTACCTTTAGCTACCTCTGCATTTTCTTTTAGAAAATGTTTTGACTGTGGCTTATGTTCAAGTTTTATTTTGAATGAATGAAGATGTATAACAATACTCTACAGCTGAAAGCTGTCCAGTAACTTTCAAAATGCTTTGGAAAATCAGTTGCAAAAATAACAACATATTTTATACACATAGAAATATGCCTTGTAAAACAAATAAACTTCCTGAGACAAGTCTAAAAGAACTGAAAGCCAGGCTGACACAAGGTTGATTTAGGATTTTGGAGCAAATCGAAAAACAAAAAAAGAGAGAGATTTGTTGAGCGCAATAATAATGTAGTCCATTGGAATTTCCCCGATGGATCATTTTTAATACAAGATGTAGCTATATTAGCTGGAAAACAAATGTCTTTTTAAGTAGACTATAAATAAAAATGTGCGCAGAAATACACATTAGTGTGCAAATACAAAAGGACTGTAACTATAGTTGTGTACAGATAAATATACAGAAGTATTCTTTTTCTTTTTGTTCCTAGTGTCAGTGCCCATTTATATAAATATAAAGAAGCTACTTTAAGCTGCTCCCTTATTCACAAGGGGTTGTCACAGCAGGTAGCTCTGCATATTTGATTATGCAGAGTTTTTATAGCGGATGCCCTTCCTGACCCCAAAGGGTTTTGTGTCTCCTCCTAGGATCAAACTGGGGATCTTTCACTTGTTAGGCAAATGCGTAAACCACTACACTATGGAGCCACTTAAATATAAATATATTTATTCTGAGATACAGCCTTCAGCTATTAGCCTTTTCCTGTGGAAGCAGCTAACAGTTTGGGTTCAGTGCATATATCATGGCACTGTGCTGAGTTGCATCTTGTTGCACCAGCTCTTGCATCTTTTGCTGTTTTCCCACTATTTTCTTACTCACTTACTCAATTATTCTTAATAACTAATAACTAAAGAATTTCCCAAATCTGGGATTCCCGTTTCCTTTTTTTTTTCTCTGAACAGTCAGAAAAAATTCCAAGTTATTCCTGGTGGTTCTCTCTCTAATATTATTGGTTGTTTCATGTTATTTTATATATTAATGGCATGACTGTCGTGAACTGGTGCTAGATAAATAAAACTGAATTGAAAACCAAACTAAATCTAAAACAGGTAACTCTTGTAAAACTGTCCATCATATTCATATCCTGAGTAAAAAAGCAGAGATGCTCTTACCTGACAGGCATCCTTTCCACCAAAACTGTAACCGGCACACAGCATGTTTTCTGTGATGTTGCCGTTGAATGACTCACTGCTGTTACATTTTTCTGTGGAGACAATGGGCAGCATTACAGTTCGGAGGGTGGAGGGGATCTGGCCTCCACTGGGATTTGTGTATCCCCAGCCTGACACTCGACACAGTCTGCCCTCTTCTATGGTGGCACCCTGTCTGGGCAGTAGAGCGATGGAGACATAGCTGTTCAGATAGATTGGAGCCCTTAGCTGGAGAGATGGTAGACAGTGTGATCAGTTAAATACAAATGATGCAACAGCCTTCAATAAATAAAAAAAAAAAACAGAGACCAGTGGTTTGCATTCTGTACCTTAATAAGCATAATATCACAGTTGTTGGTAGTTTTGTTGTATGAAGGATGGGGCACCAAAAGGTGGGGGAGGATTTCTTGCTCCGTGCCCTCATAAATGGAAAGAGAATAGTCTCCTGCAACTATCATCATCTTGTTCACCCTGTAGATGAAAAAAAAAAAAGGTAAATTACACCTTCTGGGTTAAAGTGTATCAAATGCCCATAAAAGATTTCCTCAGTATGTGCTCTAAAAATCTTTAGAGTTATATTAACACAGCCAAGCTGATTTCTTTCCAAATGAAGTTTCAACCTTTTTATGTTGATAAATGCAACAGAAGCCTAAGGTCTGTAACTCTGATCTCTGACACTACCATATTTCTCAGATATAAAAGATATTTTGGCATGTTACAGCATGAAAACCATATGTATAAACATAACAATGGATTATTGCTGAATCCCTTTCACCTGCTTCAGTTTCAGACTGAAGGTACTTTACATGTTGGCAGCTCTTAAATAGAACAGAGCCATTGCTGATGTTAATACTAACGCTTGTGGTTTTCTTATTGTGACAAGTCCAGAGCTTAAAGTTCGAAAAGACCTATTGAGTTTTATGCTTAGGGGCAAACTATTTTCATGACAAAGAATATAATAACAAGAGGAAATACACAACTGTAATAGTGTTAAAGCTGGCTTTGATCCATTTGGGTGTTCCCTAGTAAGCTGTGCCAGTAAACCAGCATGCACAATCTACTTTCTATGAACACTTAACTGGAGTGTGGCCTTTATTAGGGTTATTATTTACAGAGAGGCTTTTCCTGTTGTAACTTGGTATATTATATGGAAACAAGCAGTAATGACACCCTTAGCTTGAAACTTGATCGCCTTAAAAATGGTGGCAAATAGTGATGTAACACCTTTTGCAAAATTACACAGTCAGCAGTTACACAAATAACAACTTGTAGTTTTTTTGGCTGTTCTTCACAAACCCGGAACAGAGGTAAGAAAAAATAAATGAGGAAAAAACCATGGTAAAGTCATGATAGATAGATTCACAAATTCCAGCAGTATCCAGAAATATTCTAGATGTACAATAAATACTAATAAACACTGATAAAGACTAATAAATACACATTATAAATTAAGACACATTCCAAGTTAAAAATTAAAGATTAAAAGATTTAAAAAGTTCAGTAAGTCCAGTCATGTTTTGTTACATGTAACACTGATTTGGAATAATTTCCCAGATGATATTAAACAGTCCCCACATCCAACTATATTCAAGTCTCAACAAAAATGTTTTTCTTTTTGTGCTTCCTACTGTAAATTCTAACTACTTCAAACTTATCTTTGGGGAAAATTTATGGTTGCAACAATCATGTCAGTCTGTCATGAAATCACTGACTTCTGTCAGGTCTTGGTCCTGCTTACTATAGCTTTTTAGCTGGCTAAGGGTGAGCGTGGAGAGGTGATGCTAAGAACAAACTAGCTAGATCAGCATTAGGATAACGATGGGGCCCTGGGAAAAATGCTCTCCCCTGTAAATCTGTGTGCACATAGGAAGCAACTAGCAGCAATGTGGCAACCAGAGACCATTGAAATTCAATGACATTCAGCAACTTCAAGAGACAACAGGTGAAATATCTGCTGGCAAAACAAAGTAGACTGGTCCCAAGTTGAACTTTTCTCCACTTCGATGCAAGTGATTGAAGTGACTATCAGTGAGGGTTACCTAGGCAACTGGAGCCTGGAATTTCCTTTAGCAACCAACCATCAGCTTCAAAGCGATGTGTGACAGTTGATCGCTGGCTGACATTCCAAGTACTGGTTGTTTAGGCAAATCTCTATTTTATTTACTTACTCAGTGTCTCAGGTATTGGCTACACTGTCATATGCCAGTGAACGGTATCCTGTGCTCTCATTGGTAGTTGCTTCATAGCTCCTGGGATCCCAGAAGCTATGAAGCAACTATTCCAAGGTTGCATGAAAATACTACGCAGTTAGTATAGTTTAGTGCAGGATAAACTGGTTAGTTTGCAGTACTGTGGTAAAGTTTAAAGTAATGCACTATGTTGGACTGGTGCAGAGAGGCTGTGGTGTTCATGTTAGGTTATATCAAGGGTAGCAGACATGAATTTATATTTAAGGTGATGACACTGATTAGATTCAGTCACTGAATTCTACCTTTTATACGATCTCTATAGGCTCATATAGTTTGTGTAACATCTGCTTATATCTTATTGAATTCAGTTGGCTAAATCCACAAAAAGCACTGAATATCAGAGTAGCACGCACAGCTCAGCTAATCACAACCTGTACAAAAAGAAAAATCTATTATGTGACTTATTTCTAAGTAATTCTTTTCCCCACACTGCATCACTACACCTGCCAAATCCCACTTTCACCCCTGGGCACAAGTAGATTTTAAATGCAACTAGGTCCAAGTCTATTTAGTGCTTTGTAAACTAACAGATGTATTTTAAAATCTATTCTTTGAGACACAGGAAGCCAATGTAGAGATTTGAGAATAGAACTAAAGTGCTCAACCTTGTAGCATTCTGAATGAGCTGTAGTTATCTGATTTTTTATTTTTTATTTGTTGTTACTAAGACTGTTACAGTAGTCTAATAAATGTGTACAAGTTTTTCTATACTTGCTTTAGACAGGCATCCATTAATTTTTACTATATTTTTAACATGGCAGTAGGCTGACTTTGTAATTGCCTTTATGAAGCTGTAGAGTCCGGGGTAGAGTCCATAATTACTCCAAGATTTCTGGCCTGGTTTGAGCATTTAAGTATCATGCTTTCTAGTAAGGCAGAGACTTTTATTCTTTTTTCTTTAGGCAAGCTTCAATCGCTCGCCTCAAAGTTTTGCAATGTCTGCAGTTTTTTTTTTCTCGCCCATAATCACTTGAAACTGACAAATGTCATTGACTTTCTATGGTCTCTTGCACTTTGAATTGCCTCTGTTGTATGATATGTGTCCTTGTAAATATAAAAAATATTGATCAGTGCAGCTGTACATGTTCATCACACTCCTGTGGCAAATCATAAGCCAAGGTACAAGCTAATGCAGAAAAAGCCTTTGCCACCAGGTGGACTTTCTTTCACCACGAAAGGCTTGTTTCTGAGGTGACAGCTTTGTGTCTTCATGGCCTGGGTTTATCATATATACAGGATTTGCTGCAAGGTCAAGAAAAAGTATGAAGGTCTGAATGAACTGTTAAATTCAGTCAGACAAAATGTATTCCTGTTGAATACAAAGAAAACAAAGAAGGATTTTTCTTTTAAAACAAATGAAAGTGCAACATTTGCAGTCTTCCAGTGAACTGTAACACAACAGAAGGTGAGCAATAAAGGTTTTCCAATTTACTTACAAGTTTAATTTGCTGACAGCAAACTCTAATGTCTCCTGTGTGAATTTAAAACCCTATTTCCTTTTGCCTGTTACATTTACAGCAAATGTAATTGCTGACAAGATGTTAGATAACAGATAGGAAATTTTATTTGGTAATTAGTAACATTGTAACATGTTGTAACATTAAGTAACTACATTTCTAAATATAAAGTGCAGAGTTTTGCAACAGTTTTGCTTGTTAACTTTTTTTTTAAAGAAAAGTTGCTGAAAAACAGCAATTTCCAGATGATACAGCTTGATTTTTTGTTTGTACAAAACCCAAAAAAGATGTGTTTTTTGTTTTTTTTGTTTTTTTGTTTTTTTGGGGGGGGGGCATTAATTAAGACATTAACATTTGATTAAAACATGGTTGCTAACATCAAATTGGAGTCTACTGTTAATGCAGTAAAGCAGTTTGAGATCAGTTGTGATTGTTTGTTCACTAACAGGGAAGTAGGCAATACTGACATTTAGAAACTGTAATTTATCAGTTTGCTGATGCTGCTGTAACCCAAGAATCAAAATTGAACACAGAACATTATCTTCAAACTGTTTGCGATCTAAATGAAAGTGTTCTGATCAGTCGTCATGCTTGTGTCAGATTCCAGTACAACTAAGCTCCATTGTTATGGTGTTCTTGTATCATTTTCATTAGCTTTCTTTCAGTCAGGATAAATCACAGATGTGACTCTATGATATGAGATTACTGGATCTTCAAATTAAATCCTGCATGGATAATCCTTCCTTGCAAAAAAGTTAAATCAGGACGCAAAGACGCAGGGCTTTCTGTGACCTGTGATTGATTTTACCACTTAATCAAGTTGTGCTTATGCCTTAGGTTATAGAGCTTTTTTAATCCTTAGTGGTAAATCGACAGAAGAAAATTAGCTCACCCAATGTTACAGTGTGCTGCTGTGACTACCCAGTACTTATTAATCAAGAAGCCCCCGCAGAAGTGCTGGCGTTCCACTGTCTGTATGGACACAATGTATTTGATTGAATGTGGAACCGGTGCATATCCTCCCACTATACGTTCCTCTCCAGTGTTCTGACCTGCAACACACAAGTAATGACAAATATCAGCTCAGATTAGATTTAGAGAGAGAAACACACACAATAGTCCATAAAGTGTTGGTATAAACCACACTGAGCTAACTCAGCTGTAATTTTATTACTACCGTTGCAGCATCAGTGAGAACTATTCAGGTCATAAAGAAAACCACAGAGGATTTCACTGCACAGATGCTTTCTGGCTCAGCAGATCAATGAAAAACAATCTCATCTATGAAGTACTTTACACTGGCTTAAGTGAGGATAGGTTTGGTGTTTAAATGAGTTTGAAGGTAACACACTAACTCAATTTGGATTGGATCTGATTAGCTTATAAACTGAATCAAACCTCTAAAGGACATGTGGGCAAAACATGGACTGAAGGCCAGGACTGGCCCACAATCTCTCTCAATCTGCCTAGAGGAAAAAGAGAACAACACCCAAAAAAAATCAGAGAGACACAACATAAGGGAAAAAAAAAAAAATCTGTACTGCTATTTAACTTAATTCAAGTCAAATGTATTGGAATGTATCCTATGTATTGATGCCTATCAGATAATTGGCAAAATGCAGGCTGATTTAAATGTTAATGTAGCATTAAGGTGGACTTTTTAAATGTTACTACTATATTGAATAAATGCTTTGATTTGGATATTTAATATGTCGCCCCTGGCTTATATTATTAAAATCTGTCTGGCCCTCTGGAAAATGCTGCTCACAACTACTCTAAAGGATAATACGAATACGAATAACTTTATTGATCCCAGAGGGAAATTCATTTTAGGTAATTATAATGGAAGCTATGCTTGTTTGGAAACACCTGGTGGTGTTTACAATGCTTCTGCCCCTGACTGAGCTGCTCAGTTTTATATTTTTCGCTTGATGTATTCATGGCTTTATATGCTACTGAGGACACTGCAGTCACATCTTTTCCCCTGGACCTTGAGGTTTTGAATAATGTGAGGATAAATAATCTGAGAAGAAATTGCAGAAACATTGTGTCATGCACACACAGACAGATTTCAGTACTTTGTGACCAGCTGTCTTGTGGTAAATATTTACAGTAAAAGTTCAGTAATGGATTATAACTTAAAATTCAGCGTTTACATTCTTGGCCCAGCATGTTGGCTGTGTTGACAGCCATTGTTTTCTGTATGACTTTATCAGTTTCTCACATCATTGTGGAGGAATTTTGGCCCACTCTTCTTTACAACCATGCTTCAGTTCATTGAGGTTTGTGGGCAATCATTTTTGCACAACTGTCTTAAGGTCCCATTACAGGATTTCACTTGGGCTGAGGTCTGAAGTTTGACTGGTTCATTTCAACACTTTGATTGTTTTCTTTTTCAGTGATTCTGTTCGGATCACTGTCCTGTTGCATGACCCAGTTTCATCCAAGCTTTAGCTGTCAGACAGATGGACTCACATTTGATGCTAGAATACTGTGGTATACAGAGGAGTTCATGGTGAACTCGATGACTGCAAGATACCCAGGTCCTGTGGCTGCAAAACAAAAAATCATCAGCCCACCACCACTGTGCTCACAGTTGGTATGAGGTGTTTATGCTGATTTTCTGTGTTTGGTTTTCCCCAAATGTGGCGCTGTGCATTATGGCCAAACATCTCCACGCTGGTCTTGTCTGTCCAAAGGAGATGGTTCCAGAAGTCTTGTGATTTGTTCAGATTCAACTTTGCAAACCTAAGCCATGCTGCCATGTTCTTTTTAAAGAGAAGAGGCTTTCTCCTGTTAACCCAAACAAGCCATACTTGTTCAGTCTTTTTCTAAATTTAATGTCATGAACTTTAACATTTAACAACCTAACTGAGGCCTGTAGAGTAGGATATGTAGCACTTGGGTTTTTTTGCAGTCTGAGCAGTCCACTGTCTGACCTCTGGGTGAATTTGCTGGAATGTTCACTCCTGGGAAGATTGGCACTTGTTTTGAATGTTTTCCACTTGTGAATAATCTTTCTCATTGCAGAATGATGGGCTTCAGTTTGTTTGGAAAAGGCCTCATAACCCTCCCTAAATTGATGGGCAGCAGCAGTTGTTTTTCTAAGATTACTGCTGCTGATGTTGTTCCTCCTTGGCATTGTGTTAGCACATACCTGAATGCTCCAGACCAGCAAATCGCCAAAATGTCTGGTTTCATAGAGGTGGTCTCACTTCGCTGATGATCAGTGAAGTAAGTGCATTTGATTAGCAGCACCTGGTTGCTACTGATTTTCTTAATTCCTATGGAAGCAGTAAGCATGTACATATTTTTTCACAGGACTGTATAGAGTCCTTTGAAAACTTTCTTTTCCACATCATAATATTATTTTCATTTAGTGGACTACATGATGGGTTAACAAGCAAAGCCAAATAAAGCTTTGGTGTGACCTTAAAAGTTCATGACAGGACAGGTCTAGACTTTGCCTAGAGATAAGATCATTTCCATGTCATAGAAATGTTTTAATAATAAGTGTTTACATGTGTTTTTCTGCTTAAGCTCATTCAAAATTGATTATAAGTCCATCCATCCATCCATCCATTCTCTTCCGCTTATCCAGTTCAGGGTCGCGGGGGGGCTGGAGCCTATCCCAGCTGCCATAGGGTGAGAGGCAGGGTACACCCTGGACAGGTCGCCAGTCTGTCGCAGGGCTAACACAGAGAGACGAACAACCATTGACGCTCACATTCACACTGATTCACATTGATTATAAGTGTGGTTTATAAATGAGGCCCCACGTGGCCGGTGTGGTGTACTTAACCAAAAGAGGAGATAATCCTATGGTCTTATAAGAAGTGATACTTTGGGACTAAGTTGGTGTTGAATTACCCCATCAGGGAACACTTTAATGCAACCTTTACTTTTACAATGGACAATATAATGTGAATGCCTAAATTTTTTTTGAAAACTTTTAATGATTTGGAAGAAATTTGTCATCTTGAGCTAATTTAATATTTTCTAAAGGCCTATAGAGCATCTACGTGGTGAAAATATGAAAATTAAACAACGAAACCCAAACTGTAGATCACAGTAACTGAGAGAACCTTTAGTCATGGAAATGCTCTTCATCAAATCACAGGCTATAAATAGCAGCCGGGGTGCATCTCAACAACAAAAATGGTAATTCTATAGGCTACAGTACACCCAGCAATGACTGGGTGTGAGGTTAACACACACAGGTAGGTGCATCAGAAAGCATTATGTAAGATCTTGGAAGGAAATATTTTAAGATTGGGTATCCATGTGAGTGCTTTGTCTCCTAAAATGTAACTACAAATAGAACAAAATTCAAAAGATTAAGAAAATTAGATAAAAAACTTCTAAATTACTGTTTCCCAGATAAGTTCAATATTGATTTTAAAAAAAAAACTCGTCTTAAATTATCATTCTCCAAATGATTATTTAAGATGTTACGTCTCAAATCCCAGACCTGCTCAAGATCTTTATCAGAATCTCTTTTATTTGTTATCTTTGTGACATAATTTCCAGGCACAAAGAGGGGTGTTGGCCACAATTACTTATTGTTATTTGTGTTGTTAGACTTCATCTATTGTCACTGAGGTTTCAAGTTCAATTCCTTTTCAAAAGCCCTTTGTCTCAGAAAGATGTCTTTGTTGTAATGGGTAACGGTGTACATGCTACAAGATGAGAATATTGATAATGTAATAATAATAGTTTAAATTTCATTTAAAATATTAGTTTTAAATGAAACACCTACCTGTAAATAAGACCAGTCACTTTAACCAACTACAATCAAGTATATTAATGGTACATTAATTGACATCTTGCATCAATACATATAACAAAGAAAGCAATTATATGTCTTTTTTTAACATTGAAATATTCTCATCTTTTAATATTAAGTCAAAATAATGTGTCCATTCACTTCTTCCTCTCTCTGCTACCCAGATGGAAATGGCTCTGAGTCACAATTTGTCTCCCCACAGAGCATCAGAACTGCAAGTGCCACAGCTAAAAGGGATGTTTTAAAAAATGAATAGAAGGCATATACTAATGCTATATTACATGCACTTGCAGCACATACAAGAACACACTCAATCTATGAACTCCACAGTTTTGTTTTCAGAATGTTAGAGAACCTATCACAACATCCTAACTTTTCCTGCTATTGCAACCTTGAGGTTTAACTTCACTATCATCATATTTTTATGAACTTTAGATTGAAGAAAAAGAAGCTTACTTACAGTTTACAGCCAGGACTTCCAACAGTATACAAAGCAATAAAGATGGCAGGCCCATAGTGAGACAAAGACAAAGGGAAGAGCAGTCTACCTGCTACGAGAGGCTTAACCTGTGTGCTACTTGTCTAATCTTAAGGGGAAGGCATCTCACCTGCACGCTCAGGTTTCTGATAGTTTCTATTTCCGTTTCCATGGTCACCTCCTTGTCCTAGACCGATATATAATTGAAGCTCCACAGCACAGCACAGCCACTTGACTCACCTCTTCCGTGACCCACAGAAACTCACCCAGTTTGTTGACATTTTAATGCTGAAGAACAGGTGCTTAATGAGCTGCCATGAGCCTGTAAGTCATGGCTACCTGTTCAGCTTTAATCTTGTATTATTTAACAGCTACTGTTATGCTGTAGCCCTATCAGGTATGTCCAGTATTTGACATACTTCCATGTGTGATTGAAGCTCCTAATATGGCTCAGATTGGCTACTGTCATATTAAATGAGAGAAGATTCAGTATGGGTCTTTACCACTCATCAGAGTCTCCCTGCACTGATCTCCCCAAAAGGATTAATGAGGGTTTTGACCAAAGTTGAGCAGCATAAGCTTTCATGTCAGACCAGGTCAAGTAAGCACTACTGCTCTCGGGATGGGTGTCATTAAAAATGTAGCACAGCTCAGCCCTGTCTCATCACAGCCACCATCCCTCTGTGGAGTTCCTGACCTTAGCTGGCTAATACCTCTCTCTGTTGCCCTCATTGCTGCTGATAGCTGAAGTCGTGCTCTTGGTACATCTGTCCTCCCTTGAGTGCTGACCACTTCTTTTTTTTCTGCATGACCCACTCCTCAATCCAAGTGCTGTCGTCAGTGCACATGGATGCCACTTCCTGCTCTTACATTCATCTGGCTGGCGTTGGACTAAAGTGTCACTTACCACAAGGTTCTAATAAACAACTTTCCTCTTATTTTAAATCCACTCACTTACTGTCAAAATAACAGCTGACTTGAATTAAAGACTTTCCTTCTTTACATTAAGGGGGAGCTATTATACTTTTCTATATTTTCTGTCATATACTGTTATAATGGTGGATGTTCATATTAAAGATGGTCAACATTTCAAATAATGACAAGAGTGTGTGCAAGTAATTAAAGCTTAGCCTTCACACAGCTCTAAAGAGTCACTTTCAGACAATTACCTTTGCTCTTATTTCTGTATGAGCGGGGATATCCCTAATATTGTCATGTCAGACATACAGCTCTGACAGGTTTAAGTCTGCTCTTCAAACCTTTTGTTTGCAGCCAATCAGAAGAAAGTTGGCTTAAAGGGTGTGGAGATATAACAGCTTGTTTCAGACAGTGGATGAACTGAGGTTCTTCACCAAGACCAAATATAAAATAATTATGGATTATTTTCAACTGTTAGTCATGCCAAGCTAATCTTGAATCCAATAAAAAAAAAGGAGTTACATATATGTGTTTAATAGGTCACATTTAAGAAGCCTGCTGTTTAACAAATTACTTAACCTGTCAGTCCTTCCCATTTACTGTAGCTTTCATAAGCACAGTATAAAAAATACATATACCATAGCTATAATCACTGTAGAGTATTTAATGTGTTTGATTATGTTTTTGACAATTATAACTATCTATAAGATATTTAAAGGTTGTATTAAAATATAATGAAAAGCTGACAGTACAGTACAAAAAATATTTATCACATTATATCACAACATAGCTTGTTAGAAATTACACCAGATATTAATCTAAATATTATAATCAAAGCTTAACATGTCTTCATGAGTTTTTTATACATGCTGATTAATGCTTTGTTAACATGTGCTATTTGTTAGTTAACTGTCATGTAACATTTTACAATTTGTTCATGCAAGTATGATTAGAGCTACGTCATTGTGTTATCACTGTTCACAAACAAGTTATGAATGCATTATAGGAGATAGAAATTTGATAAATACATATATAAAAGCGAAAATAGTGCATTTTTCATGTACTGCTTATAAATATTAAAATCTGATATAAATCCTCTTTATATCAGCATTGTTTATTATATTACAGCTATCTTATTATACTTTGAACTTCACAAATAGTATAAACAAGTAAAGGATTTGAACATGATTTGTTGTTCATAATTGCTGACATTTGGAAAAGACCGTCATTAAGGACTTCAACAAAATCTTTCACTGGAAACTGAAGTTTCCAATTTCACTGACATTATATTGTTTTCCAGTCCTCAGACAGGTTGGCACTGAGGCCTTATCAGTGTTAGTATCAGCATCATCATTTCTTGGTATCAGGAACTCTGTACTGGGATCTTGATTAAACCTTATGTAATCTAGCTTCACTTAGAAATGTATTTAGCTCAGTAGTAGTAACTACTAGTAAACTTCTACTTTAAAACATTGAGTTAGATTAAAATATTTAACCTGCAATAAAACAATAAAAAAAAAATAATAAAATAAAATAATAAAAAAATAAAACAACAACACAATATTAACTTTTTAATCACTCAACCTCATTTTACTGCAATTTACAGATGCAAAGAGATGAGCTACATTGCCACTTATTTCTGGTCCTGAAAGGCAAGAAGCTAGGACTGAGTTTCATCATCTGTTCATATATCCATTTTGAAGTTCGTACATAAAGGTTAAGTTCCTAGACACTAGTGTAGCCCGGGAAATTAGTTGCCACACAGGACACAATAACAAGGGTTCTTGCAGTGCTTTAATAGCGTGAAGAGAAGATACAAAGATTAAAAAAAAAAAAACATACAGAGAAAAATATGCACCAAAAAATACAGCAGCGGCTCTGGCTACACACAGAAACAAACAAAGGAACAAATTAATACCAAGCCAAAACCACCAAATCACAATAAAATGCCTACAGGCACTTACATTTCACAGTAATTTCGCTAACTTCACGTTTGGACACTCTGGAGATGGCACACTTGGCGTCTTGCTACACATGTGAAGAAATGGCGGTCTCTAGCCCGCTCGGCAGATATTGATCACTAACACCACAGCTACAAACATTTACACCGCCTTGTTAAAATAGTCTCCCCTGCATACAGTCATCGTCCTCAGTGACTACAAAACCTCAACTGACTCAAATGCCTTCACAAACAGAGCAGTACCCGGGTTTGTTAAAACCTGTGAAACCATGTCTGTGCTGACCATCACAGCATTACAGGCTGACTTTGGCAAATGAAATGGGTTTGAATGGGATCCAGCAGTGACTCGCTTGCTTCTCCTAACAGCAGGAATAGGTGTGGAGACCTCTTTCCCACCCCCGCTCACACTGTTGGCCCTCAGCGTTTGTCTGTACCTGGCTTCTGTGATGGGCAAGTCACTGTAATCAACTTCAGAATACATATCATGATTTACACGGTCTGGGTCTCCCTCTCTACTGTTCATACCTGCAACATGTGTTCCCAAACTGTTATGGTCACTATAGTCTCTGTGTGCAGACACTGGAAAATCATCACTTCCTGATACTGCAGGTATGTTAGGCACAGGAACCTGCTGAGGGGGAGGGTGGACCTCTTCGACAACCATCAACTCAGGCTCAGATGACTCCTGAACCTCTTCAAATACAGGGGGAGTGTTGATCTGCAACCTTGCTTTAGTTCTAGGTTTGGGAACTGGAGTTGCACAAGGTCGCAATTCTGACCTATGAACTCTTGTAATGGGACCTCCCTCAAAAGGTTCAACAGTGTGTGTGGTACCCTGAATGTCCGCTACTCTGTAAACCGTTGGTCCCCAAGCATCCTGGATCTTATGCCTGCCTAAAGGCCTGTGTCGTAAGTAGACCAGCTGACCAATGTTTACAGGAGGACAGTACACATTTTCATTTTGAAAGGAAATCCTCTCAGCTGCTTTCTGCTCTGAATACTCTCTGGCTTGCTTGTGTGCCTGTCTGAGCCTTTCCTGATGAACTGACAACCAGTCCTGTCTGTTGTCTGATGTGCTCTCCCGCCCTAGTAGCACATCTACCGGAAGCCGGGGCTCCACCCCAAAAAACAGAAAATAGGGCGAGTATCCAGTGGTAGAATGTGGGGTGACATTATAGGCATACACCAACTCAGAGAGATATACTGGCCAACACCTCTTTTTTTCTGATGGAAGCGTTCTCAGCAAATCATGAAGTGTTCGATTATACCTTTCACACTGAGAGTTGCCTTGTGGTCTGTAGGGAGTTGTTCTGTTCTTCTTAACACCATAAAGCTTGCATAGTTCTGCTATCACTTCACTCTCAAAATTTCTGCCCTGATCTGAGTGCAGTCTTTCAGGCACT
>VUQS01072302.1:0-21299 GCA_015108495.1 Heterochromis multidens
CTTCGTAAGAAGCATTTCAAGGTCCTGGAGTGGCCTAGCCAGTCTCCAGATCTCAACCCCATAGAAAATCTTTGGAGGGAGTTGAAAGTCCGTGTTGCCCAGCGACAGCCCCAAAACATCACTGCTCTAGAGGAGATCTGCATGGAGGAATGGGCCAAAATACCAGCAACAGTGTGTGAAACCTTGTGAAGACTTACAGAAAACGTTTGACCTCTGTCATTGCCAACAAAGGGTATATAACAAAGTATTGAGATGAACTTTTGTTATTGACCAAATACTTATTTTCCACCATAATTTGCAAATAAATTCTTTAAAAATCAGACAATGTGATTTTCTGGATTTTTTTTTCTCATTTTGTCTCTCATAGTTGAGGTATACCTATGATGAAAATTACAGGCCTCTCTCATCTTTTTAAGTGGGAGAACTTGCACAATAGGTGGCTGACTAAATACTTTTTTGCCCCACTGTATTTCAGAACAACAGCATATTCAACAAATCCTATTAGACTTTAGGTTATTAGCGGTCAGAAACATTAACACATGGGGTTGTTCTCTCACTCCCTAAGACTTAAACTCAGTTTGCTTCATTTGTGCTATACTGACTGTCCTTGTCCTGTCTGTTTTTGCTCTTGTTTGCAGGAAGAGTACAGGGCAGAGGGCATCACCTGGCACAACATCGACTACATCGATAACAGCGGCTGCCTCAACCTCATCAGCAAGAAACCCACAGCTTTGTTTCACCTGCTGGACGAGGAGTGCAAGTACGCCACCTGATGATTGATACAGATCTTGTTTATTTACTAGATAATGATTAAAATAATCCATCAAACCATTTTCTGTGTGATACCACACAACTGCTTTTTTCCTCTAAGCTTTATAAGTTAAATAGTGTATTTTATAAGAATGCAATAATTTCATAGATGTGCTTTATATCAGGCATGGGAGGCAGCCTTCATAAAACACAATCAACCATCAGAGGTCTGAAAACTGGGCAGATTAGGGGTGGTTCTGTACCCTACATTTTTAATGGGTGCCAGTTTGATTTATTGTAAAGCTTTACTAATGACTGAGTTGTAATTCTTTGCAGATGTTAACATTTTTCTAGTGATCTCTGATTCAGAACAACTTGGCATCCAATCAAGTAGCATCAAACATGAGGAAAGGGTATAAATGTACCTGATTATTGGTGAAACCAGTAGAAGAGTGGCGTATTGAAATGCATTTCATGTTGTTTTTATTAAACTGCTGGGTTTTGGACTTTGTCCCTTTTCTAGCATGGTTTATCAATGGTGATCACACTGCACAAGCACCCCTTTCATGCAGCTGTTAAACTGAAGAGACAAACTGCTCCCTGTGCAGGCTTTTCGTTCATTAGCCTGGTCGATACCAACACTGGGACTCCTACCAGAGTTTAACTAAAGACATACTGATTCCTCCCCCACCATTACTGTAACAGGTTATAGTTTTTCTCTGCCTTTTCTACGGTCAGCTCTCTGTATCAGCATCTTTCTTCTCCATAAATCAAATCGAATGCTCCCCCAACTCCATCGCATAAAAAAAACACACCAGGCGGTACACCTTTGGAGCCATATTTATCTATGTTAGCTGTCATCTTACCTGCCACTTAGCATAGCTGGTTCATCTGGATTTAATAATGTCGGGACTGGAGCAAATGCTGTGTATATATTTGTTCATGCAGCATGTGTGTGTTGGGGTGGGAGTGTGGGGAGGCACTTTTGGAGAATTAGGGTCAAAGGGGGATCTCTAAAGAAAAAATGAGGGGTGACACCATCTATCCCTGGGTTTGTGCTGCCACAGGAAGGAGCTTCATACTAAATGATTATAGAGAAAGAAGGAAAGACGCTTAGAGATCTCATCACTCACAGCTAGTGCAGCTCGCTGGTCCTCAGGGCCTCTGGAGAGATGGATTATGTTACTGCAGATTCAGGGGTGAGTGTGGGGGTTCATTTGGACAGTAACGGCATCAAGCTTTAGGACCCCCACAGATATAGTTGAGCAGGCAGTGTGGTTTAGAGGTGCAGGGAGGAGAGATGATATGAAATATCTCCCGGAATGTTGATCCAGCCAGCAGAGGTTAGTAGTTAATGGCTTAAACGCCCATAAAGCAAAGGTGAAAACACAAAAGAAGCATGTGCAAGTAGAGGCCCCATAACTCTGGTTAAATTTAAGTCATGGAATTAAGTATGTGACATTAGGTTTTAATCTCTGGGGGTTAGAGGAATGGGATGAGCACTGGAGAGCTGCAGCAAAGCAGATGTGATAAATATGTGGCACGTTGTGCTAATGTTTGTAACTTGCTTTTGTAAATATTCAGGAAATAAATACCAAAGAGAGTTTGCTAAATAAATGTTTTAAGTGTATTCACTTTAGACTTTAGACTCAGTTTAGAGACTTTGAACACAAGCCTGATGAAATCAATGTCTTTATAGTTTCCCCCAAGCTTCCAATCAGACCTTACTGGACAAGTTCAAGCGTCAGCATGAAGGAAACAGCTACATCGAGTTCCCCGCTGTCATGGAGCCCGCTTTTATCATCAGACACTACGCTGGGAAAGTCAAGTATGGAGTCAAGGTGAGATGTGTGCATTAAAGTCTCTGCTCTCATGCAAAAGAACTGAGTTGCTTTTACAGTAGCATGTCTCCACTGACAATCATTGTAGCCTCAGCGGTGTAGTTTCACTGTGTCCCTGGCCCTGCCTGTGTTGTTAGTTTCTTCTAATCTCAGGGCAGCCAACTGTAACAATAATCCACAAAGGATTTATGTACCGTTTGCTCTGTTGCTGTCCTGGATTTACAGAATGGCCCCACCTGCTACTAGCTGCGAATCAACCAAAAATTAGGCATTAAACTGAGCGTACTGGCACAAACGGTCAAGTGTAAAAGGAAAATGAATCTGCTGTTTTATGTTGGTTTTGTTACTGACTTTACGTTAAATAAAGACAGAAATCTTTCACAGCTAAAAACTTTTTCTTTGCAGCTTTGCAGTTAGCCAAGGAGATCCTTTCTGATTGTTAAACCCAGTACAGGTGTGTTAACACATATGTCTCCCGTGATAACATCAGTTTCTTGATGAAGCCAAGAACTACAGTTCAGAATCTGACATCTACTTTTCTACATTTTGTTTGCATCAAATCTGAATTGATATTTTGCGCTGTCTCGCTTGAGTCTTTATGGTTTCTACGTGTTCTGCCGACCTATTTTTGCAGTTAGATCTAATTCTCTGCTCATTTCCCAGCTGCTTTTTGATAAGAAGCATATGTGCTGGACTGGATCGAGCGTATTGTTGTTTGACTGTATAATATAAATCCATAACAGCTGGTTATCATGGCTGTAGAAAAGTATCTTATAGCTGCTCAGAGCCAAGGAGTCGTTTGGTGTGAACTGTGCAGCGAGAGCCGCAGTCGTGAAATGTGTCTGACGTTGGCTCGGTAGTGAACACACAGCTGATTTGTTTCATATGGACAGAAAAGGGTTTATAGTTCATGGCTTTGTTATGATAGCACCACTTCAAGTTGAAATATTTCATTCCTTGCAGACAGATGGGGCAGAGGGCATGGAGCATGTGTTTCTGTACTCATATGGATCTGTGAGAGGATTTTCTTCATCTCATATTTAATGTGAAGCGAGAGGTGTATGAAAACAAGTATGAATTTATTACATAATCACAGTCTGTAAGGCTGTTTTGTTTTAATTATGGTTATGAAGATTAAAGCAATATTTTGACATTTTGTATAATAACATGTATTTGCATTCTTGCCAAGAGTTTGTTGAAAATCGATGGCGCTATCATGCAAACTATTTTACTCTCTCCACACAACTGTGGAAGAAACAGAGGTGAAACATTTGCCCATAAATAGTTGTAAACTCTGCTGCCAACTGGCTTTCCACAGCTTAACAAGAAAGAAAAAAAAAATCACAGCCCCAGCAATAACTTATGCCTTTGTTTGTTGTAATACTTGAGCTGTATGCGTTAGTGCTTCATCCTACAAATATCACCTTAAATTTCTTCTTTAAGTTTAAAAAAATAGGCTGTTACATTGATTGTCTAAGAGTGAGTAACTCAGTTTTAAAAACATGTCTCTCCTTCATTCAGGACTTCAGGGAGAAGAACACTGACCACATGCGTCCCGACATTGTGGCCTTGCTGAAGAGCAGCAAGAACGCCTTCATCTGTGGCCTGATGGGAATCGACCCTGTAGCGACCTTCCGCTGGGCTGTGCTGCGCGCATACTTCAGAGCTCATGTGGCTTTCAGGGAGGCTGGACGCAGACACACCCACAAAAAAACAGGTGAGGAACAGCCTGTAGGTTCAGTATATGCAGTAAATGGGAGCAGCTTGACAGTTAAACACCCAGAAAGAAAAGATATAAGCTTTTTTTTTTTTTTAGGTACAAATTAGCTGCAAGTTCTGCCCACACAGACTGTATATAAAAGATGGATATAGTCACCACAACGTATCACTGTTTTAAAACGACACTAAGTTGTTTGAAGCCACAGTGTGACCTCAAAAATCTGTATTTATGAGCATTTGACTGAGGATCTGAATGACAGTAGGTTGTTGTGACACAGTCCATTCATTATGAACTTTGCTACTCTATATAGATCTGACCTCCAAACCCCTCCAAAAAAGAGCTTAGTGACTTAATCCACTCACAGTATAACCATTATTATATTTAAAATTAATTTTCCCTTCATGATCAAATTATAGATGCTTGACTGGAAAATATTGTCATATTTTCTTTTTTCTTCCTCTCTCTGTTGTAGGGAATGATGCAGCAGTTCCCTGTGCTGTTGTTAAAACCGTTGACAACTTCAGTTTCCTTCACCACCCTGTTCACCAGCGGAGCCTCGAGATCCTTCAAAGATGCAAAGATGAGAAATACAGTAAGTAACCTAAGCTTCTTGCACACATTCACACTAACAGAAGGTGGGGAGAAAATTGAAGAGAAATGCCAAAGTGCTTCTGTGTAGCCTCAGTTCAGTCACAGTGATTTAAACACAGATGTGTTTTTGTGCTGCAAAATGATTATCATGGATTTTTGCAGTATTTTATTCATGTATTTTTCGTGTTTCATTGATTATTAATCAAAAATTGAGACGTTTCCCTTAAGAACTAACAAACAGATCTGCAGCTAAAACACAGAAGAGGGATGGAGGCAGCAGCGAAAGTGACTGTATGTTTTATTCAAGGTGCTTCTTTGTTAGAAGAGAACTGTCTCACTGAATAGAATTTGAATTATAACTGGTTTGACTCCAAAATAATATTTATAAATTGTTTATATATTTTTATTTAAAAATAACAATATATATTAGTTATTTGTGTTTTTCTCTGTCCTTCACCTTTAATTAGGTTTTTTTTTTTTTTCTTGAAGGCGAAATATGAAGTACTAGAAGAAGCCTAGAAGAAGTGGCTTTCTTTTGTTTCACTTGGACCTTGTAGCATCTGCTGTTCATGTCTGTCATCCCCAGACGTTGCTATAGCATCATTCAACAACCAACATGCATGATTGACTTGAGAGGCAATCTAGACTTGCTACAGGTGCAAGAGATGCTAGGCTAAAAGTATAACCTACTCATATGTGTACAGTAGCACATTATGTAGCACTTCTCTAGTCTTACTGACCACTCAAAGCACTTCAAACTAAAAATCACATTTTTAACCAAACGTTCATACAGAACTTTATTCTATACACTTCAAAGCACTTTATCTACCTCACACCTACAACCAATTTACAATCACCAACTAACCCATGCCAATCTTTGGACTCGGGATGTTCCTGGCGACTAATGTGCTAGTTTTTTAAACAACAGAAAGAATTTTTACAAGTCGACTAGTCTAAAAGAGAAAATATTAAAAGCTGAGCATACTTTAAATGGACCAAGTTAAACACTGGCCAAACAATTATTTCTTGTGTGTTTATTAGGAGCTATGTGAAACCGTTTCTCGTTAATCAAATTATGTTTTACAGTTGTCATCTGTTTACTTTCCCCTTCACTTCCTTTCATAGCGACAGAACAAGAGGGGGGCAGCATCTTTGAACTGGTACCTGCTGTTGTATATTAGTAAAATAATACGTTTAACCAGCTAGTACTTCTGACACTGTCTACCAACGGCAGCAATGTTTAAATGCCTACTTAACTAGCTGTGCACATCCCCACTTTGAACTGTGGGAGGAAGCCAGGAAACCCACACAGGCACAGGAAGAACATGCAAACTCCACAAAGAATGACTCCAGATGGGGTTTGAACCAGGAACCAGGAACCCTTGCTGCAGAGTGAGCTTGTTAGGTGGAATTGTGCTTCTGCATTAAATCTATGCTGTAGGTACACAAGCCTTTCCAAAACCCTACGCCTGACCTGCACCTCTCTAGAACTGTAACTACATGTCACGTCGACACAGTCCACACTGACTCCTCCTGTGTATATCCAGCTACTTTTTCTGGTGCCATTTTTTTTAATCGACTGCAAGAAAGAATCTCCACTGCACCACAGCGAGTGTTTGGTGGCTAAATTGCAGACAGAGGCACAACACGCACAGGTATAAATGCTGGCAACGCAATTGGCCACTTGCATAGGCTACATAGTAGGCTCTACATGGATTCAACACATATCACACATTACTCCTACTTGCCAGGAAGTGCAGTCGTTTTTTTTTTTTTTTCATTCATTCATTGACTGCCTGTTTTTTACATGATTGGCAATAAGCTGGAATCACAGACTGTAAAAAAAGAACATTACAATCTCTGGGTAGTGCTTCATCGTTCTTTCTTGTTGGACTGAGGGCAGACTGGACACTAGATTGACTCACTAGCTCCTCTTGAGGTATAAATTGGTATGATGCAAGGGTACAGCTGGTCCTAGCTGGTTACTACAGCACAACACAGACATCTTTGACACAACAGGACTATTTTTCTGTCACGATAATTTGACATATTGCATCGTTGATGTTTTTATGATTAAAGTTATCCATATAAATAATATGGAATTTTATGGGATTTCCCTTGTCCTCATATGTGAATGTGATTTTTCAGACTTTAAAGGTAGGTTTGCAGGGTCAACATTTCACTAAATATGAAGTCAGAATAATAGTGACCCTCTGTAAACTGAAAGAGCTGCATTTATTTAAGCGTGCAATAGTTTTTGTAGTTGATAATTTAAATTTTAGTTGTTAAGAATATGAGACATGTTCCTTTGAAAATTGATATATTCCTTCAGGTTTAACATGTTTTATCTCAACTTATAAATGAAATGGTACTATTTTGGATTGTTATTATTCATATCTAAGTAGAGCTTGATAGGTGATCCCTGTTAAAGAGGTTTTTAAATGGATGGATTCCTCTTGAATTAAGAAGAAAGTGTTCACATTTCTCATTTTTTTAAATTCCAATCAGAAATGTAGCTCAACCTAATGGAAGAAATGAATCCTGTGCTGTATTGATCACAATGGATGGCTTGTGGTTTTGAGCTCCAGTAAGCTGGTTCTGTTGCAGCCGTTAATAAGAAATCAGGTATGTGGGTCACTCTGAGCTCCTGGCAGATTGATTCAGCCTAGGAGCAAAGCTCATAACCAGGAATTTTCCCACGCATGAGTGATCAGACAAATGAATCAGGTCCTTGTAGACCAGAAGGGTTTAATGACACCCACGGATTTTCTGGCCATCCTTTATCACTCCTTTCACTGCTGATAACCACGTTTGTGTGGCTGAGTGTGTCTTCGTGGACTTTAAGTGTGTTTATTCACATCATGTACCCTCATGTTGTACAGCAGCACTTTGCTGCAGTGGGATTTAACAGCTTCCAGCACTGAAACTGATTTCAAAGGAAATTCCCAAGTGAATTTCTCAAGTGTTTTTTTTTTTCCTGTTAAAGGGAGACTCCACTGATTTTACACATTGATATCAGTGTAGTTTACTAGTCATGGTTAGTACAAGTAAGCCTGTAAAACAGTCATTTAATATCTTTTTTTGTTTGTTTTGAAAGAGCTTTAAGATAATAATTGTAATGAAACAATGCTTGCATTACGTGTCATGTGGGTTATTTTGTTTTGCTGTTGCTTTTCAAAACTTCTGGTTGCGAGGGGCAGCCAATCAGAGGAAAGCTGACTTAATTGGAGCTAAAACTGGTTGTTTCAGATAGCAAAGCCACTCTAATAGAGTGCAAGAAAAACAGAGATAGTGCTAGAAATGAGCAGAATAGGTCCCATTTAAACATCTTTCTCCTGGTTTTTAGCCTAAGCTGATTCAATTCAGTTATTTGACAGTTTAAGGAAGAAAAGTCTTTGCTGTTAAAAACAACAAAATTAGAGAGAAAACCGCAAATGTAAGCAGCTTTTTTCTACATAATGTCTCCATTGGCTTTAATGCTTCATGCTGAGGTGAAGAAAGAATATTGGGGTGCAAAACTAAATACCTTAGAATCATAAGTCCTGTAAAAGAAGAACTTTAGTTGTTGATAAAAGTACAAAAGCAGGGTAGAAGATGTCGGAAGATAGTGGCTTGTCAGGGTAGAAGATGTGAGTCAGAGAGGTGAACAGGAAGAAAGGTGTAGAGTTGGAGTTAGGAGATTAGTGGAGACCCTAAAGTGCTGGATTTTAATGTTCGGGTTTCAAACAGGGAGTGAGTGAGATACAGACATTGATCCAGTGACCTTTGACTCTTATTTATAGTTTATTTTCCTCTCTTCACCACTTTCCATCCAGGTATCACCAGGAAGAATCCCCGCACCCCTTTGTCAGATCTTCAAGGCACCAATGCCCTCAATGAGAAGGCCAGCTTGTGAGTACGAGATGAGTGTCCAAGTCAAGGACACATGATTTTTGTATGTGTGTGTGTGTGTGTGTCTGTGTGTGTCTTTGTATTCCTGTATTAATATTATTATGGTATCTCCTATTCACTCCACAGGGTATTATTAATGTTAAATAAAATGACTGTTGTTGACCAGAAAGAAAATGTAAATATCTTTACTCTTCCTCCCTCCCCCTGTAGGGATGGCTACAGTGTTGGATGTAATGGTCGCACCTCCAGGTCAGGTCGCCTCTCCTCGATGGGAAGCCCCGCCCTGGAAGAAGACGGGATCTTCCTCAATTCGAACAACAGCAAGCTCCTAGAGAGAGCTCAGGGAATCCTACTGTGAGTGACACGTTGAAACCACTGACCTTCCAATTAGTAGACAATCACCTCTACCTCCCAAATCTCAGCCACCACTGTTGGTGTAATATTAGTAGTGATATACTTCAAAAGTATATTCTATTCTGCTCATTTCCTTCTCCATATTTTTATTCTCGGACTCTTACTAGAGTAGCTTTGCATGATTCACAGTTCGAAATAATCCTTGATTATCTTACAGTCTGCCTTGGTGCAGTTCATCCACTGTCTGAAACAAATTGTTTTAGGCCCTTTCAATTTAGGCCATCTTTCTTCTGATTGGCTGCCCCTTGTAAACAAGAATTTTAAACAGCAGGTGCCTGAGGCTTCTGTGCTAACAGTCAGGGTTATCTGCTCTTGTTAACATCATACAGAGCCAAAGGTAGGAAACAGCTCACAGGGATTATGTGCCCATACACTGACTTCATGTTTCGAAACTTTGTCTATGTTTCTATATGAGTATCCATCATTGTAACAGTATACAGTATATCCAGCAAAAAATAAAGACAAGCATAATAGGTTCCCTTTAAAGCGATGGATTTTTAAATTGTTTTCCCCCAGCATCCGGTCTATTTTTATAGCTCTTTTAATAATAGCCTTGTAAGAAGGGATAAGAGACTGTATCAGCACTAAGAGAGAGGAAATAAAACAAAATGATAAAATTTTAACTGCTGTTGATAGACTGTTTATTCTTTCAGTAATTCTGCTGATAATATCTGTTAATTATATTTTCTCATCTTTAGGAGAAACAAAAACTGCAAAAGTAAACCAACCCTTCCCAAGGTAAGATACTAACTGGACACAACACTAAACATTTGTATCTCAAAGCTTAGTGGATGGTCATTAAATTCAGGAATACACAAGTTTATAAATGATCTGGTTTTGTGTGTGCAGCACTTGTTGGACATTAAGTCTCTGCGCTACCTGAGCAGTGTTACACTCCACGACCGCATCACCAAGTCTCTGCTTCACCTGCACAAGAAGAAGAAGCCTCCCAGCATCAGCGCTCAGTTCCAGGTCAGTGATGCTTTCTCCCTCTGCTGGGGCACTTAGAGAACTACAACAACGTCAATGACAGCCGACTGCAACATGAGCGTGTACAAGAGTATTCATAACAAAAAGAGTAAAACTGAAATAGTTTCTGTTTGTGTGTGCAGGCATCACTCAATAAGCTGATGGAGACTCTTGATCAGTCAGAGCCCTACTTTGTCAAGTGTATTCGCTCCAACGCTGAGAAGGTGATCACTCCTGCAGAAAAGCCTTCACTCCTCTTAATGACTGATTGCTGAATTGTGTTTAATCACTCCTTTGTTTTCTGTCCCACTTAGCTGCCGCTGCGTTTCAATGACAGTCTGGTGCTCAGACAGCTGAGGTACACAGGTATGCTGGAAACCGTCAGGATCCGACAATCAGGATACAGCATCAAGTACACTTTTCAGGTATTCACCTCCTAATGTCACTGCACAGCAGATCCACAGCAATGATACAGATGGCTGTAATTCAGCAGCCTGCATTAAAGGATGCATGATTTAATGTTTTATTTTGTTAATAAAATAAAATATCATATAGCATGATATTTAGATTTACTAACTGAAATAATATGTTTAAACTTAACTGTTAACTATTTTTTGTCTATGAGGAACAGGCTTTCTTAATATAACAAAAGATGCATTTTAATGTTCTATATTTTATATTTTCATAAAATTAATCATCCGCTGTCTGTTAATATATGTCTGAAAATAGTGACACACTCATCTTTTTTTAGGACTTTGTGCGTCACTTCCATGTGCTGCTGCCTCGGGGCACCAGCCCCACAAAGTCAGGTATCAGGGAGTTCTTCAGACGGATCCACCTGCTCCCTGCTGGGTATCAAGTGGGCAACACAATGGTACGAATTCTGGAAATCAGTTTACCTGTTGTTCTCTCTTTTTTATGTCCCATACAGTGGACTGCAGCAATATTCTAACTTAATGTTTCTCTGTGATACAGGTATTCCTGCGGGAGGCTGAGCGTCAGCGTCTTCAGACCCTCCTACACCAGGAGGTCCTGCGGAGAATCGTCATGCTGCAGCGCCGCTTCAGGGCCGTTCTGGAGAGGAAGCACTTTGTCAACATGAGACAAGCCGCATACACCATCCAGGTGAGATGTTGTGATGGGATGGGCCCGAGAAATGGTCCAATTCTACAGCCTTGTTCCTGTGGTCTCCTTACTGCTGGAAAAGCATCATCAGTCCTGAGTTTCACCCTCAGAGCACTGCTGGAGGAGTTTCCATTAAGGCTTTTCAGTCTGAGCTTGTTTAAGCATTAGGTGATTAATAGTTCTGCACTGACAATTTATACATAAGTGTCATGGTTCTTAAAATATAGTCTCTCATTTGATGATGGGTAATGATCTAGTAGATGTCATGTGGCCTGGGTCCTGCGCGGTCTACCCAGGCACCACTTCTGCCTGGGTGAATGCAGCTCTCATTTTGTCTTGCATTATAAATCAAGCCCACACCTTTTCTTTAGAGCCGTGTGTTTTCATCTCTCTCCAAAAGCCCAAAGTCACTTGCTGTTTAGCTCAGTTCAAGCCAAGATGATGGAAAGAGAGCCTTTGGTGAGCAAGACACCCTGCTGTGGGTGGAGCCTGTTTTTGCCTTTAACGCCTCACCTCGTTGTAGTGATGTACATGTTTTCTGCAGGACACACAGTCAGACACTTGCCATCAGTTGCATTGGTGTGCTTTGAAATGAAACAGGCGTCAAACTTTCAAAACCAGAGAAGGCAACAGAACTCTGCTTCTTAGCTTTATATTAAGTTGCTGTATGAAAGGATGGCTGAATGTTTTAGATGGTTTCATGAGTTATAAGAAAGAAAAGAATACATATGCTATAGAGTAAATGATAAAAACTGAGTGGGAGAGAGAGAATGAAAGACTGCAAATTCAGACCACTCTGTTTTTTCTGGAAGAGTCCTTAGAGGGAAGCTGTCCAAATCCTTGTCAGGCTGAAAGAAAACAAACCTGGTCATTCCAGAGCAGGAGCCAGTCAAGCACAGATAACATTTAGGAGATGAATATTAGTGAGAGCATCTAAATATAAACTGTCAGATATGTAAATATGTTCAGGTTTACTGTTAACTTTCCATCCATCTGTGGATGTATATCTAATATTTTACTGAAAGCCAGTGTGCTTTTAATTTGCAAAGTTTGTCAGGAGGGATTTTTATTAGGTGCTTGTTGATTACATTTCTGTGTGGTTCCAAGTTCAAGTTTTGAAATAGAGTTTTTCCAGTGTTTAATCAAAATAATGCAAGGTGTCCTCTGCCTTTCCGAATTCGTCAAGCATTCCAGTGGTGTCGGTCATACTGTATCACATTGCTTGGACATACTCAATGAATAACAAGGGTCAAATTTCATAAATCTCTTACTTAAAGTCTGTGTCAGTTCAGCTCAGCTGAAATGGGGATATTTTTAGGGGGTCCAAAAGGGGGATAAACATCTTTTTCTTTTAAAAAAATATTCATAATTTATCTCAGAATATCCAAGGACCCCCAGCCTGACTTTTTTCCACACCTGTTATATCTAAACACATTTCTCTTTCTCTGTTTCTGCAGCAATGGTGGCGTTTCTGCCTCCTCAAGCAGTCCACCATTGATCTGAGTGTTGAGGAGGGGGCTGTAGTGTGTCTGCAGGCAGCTTGGAGGGGTTACAGGGAGCGAAGGAAGTTCCTGCACTGGCGTGATTCAGCAATCCTCATACAGAGGAGCTGGAGAAATTGTTGGCATCGTAGGGCTCTGGCAGCTGCGACAATTCAAACAGCCTGGAGAGGATTCAAGGAGAGGAAGCGCTACCACAGAACATACAGGGCGGTGATACAGTTACAGGCGATGGGCAGAGGATACCTGGCTCGACTCAGGTGAGTGAATGAGTTGAGTTTGTGGGTAGTTTGAGTAGGAAATTTGACTATTTGAAAGTCCCAGCAACAAGGACCCTGCAATTTGTTATTCTAGGGTCTTTACCTTACAATATAAACTTTATATTGTAGGGTAAGGACCCTCCAATAACAACTGGCAGCTGCTGTTGTGAATTGGCACTATATAAATGAAACTGAATTGAAAATTGTTTTGAATTGAATTGTTTACTACACATTTGGTAAATATGTGAATAGAAAAATTATGTGAAAGAAACATTTTCGCCATGGATCTTCATCCATGCCTGAAATGCATCAACCCATTTCTTCATTAGGCAATAAATATTTCCTGTAGTTGTTTTTACTTACTTCTGATCTAATTTAGGGGGCTAAGCCTCATTTACAATGGTATTGAGTATTTAAAATGACATTAAAGGATGCAAACAATAAAAGAAACTAGAATTACGGACACAGTATCCAGACAGAAGAGGCAAACCAATTAAAACAGGTGCAGACAGGAACTAAATCGCTTGTAATCAAGAAATTAAACTGATAAGACATAGGTACATTTTAAAGAATTCCAGGTGGTTGGAGCAAAGAAACTAAGAGCAGTTCTGCCAAGCTCAGTCCGGCCATCAGGGACCTACAGTCATTGGACCAAGTGTGATAAAGCCCAGAGCATCAGTCTAACATAGAAGTCATCTGAAAGGGCAGCTTCCCAGTGATAACTTAATTGGTAAATAAGAACAGAGGTCATACAGACCTTTTTCATATAAGATACAATGATGACTATTATAATATAAGAACTATAAACACTGTCAGTAAAAAAGAGTGGAACCAATGCAGAAGTGCCTTAAACCTGCATTTCTTCCTAATGGTCAGCAGGGGTCAACTCCTCTGACTGTATTTTTATTTTTTATTTATGTTACTATGTATTTAGTTATATAGCAGGAACGATGCATATTAGCATTGCTGCATTTAAACAAAAAGCAGCCAGTGTATTGTACATAGGACTTATTCTTAGTTAGGCTCGAACAATGGCACGAAGTAAATTCTGGTCCCAGAGGCAGACTCCTCAGTTTCTCAGTAGGATTCACCTTTTTTAATGCATAGGTTAAAAAGAAAAAAAACAACAACATTGAACTCCACAAACCAAAAGGACACCTCCCAGAGGCTACATCCATCTTCTATACACAGTCTAGGGTTCACATTTGTTTCTGTTGCCCCCAAGTGGCCACAAGCTGCTTTTGTTAAAGGTTTATGTGAATATTTTTAGAAACCCTAAACACTAGGGACACATTTTCAGCATTGGATGTAAACTCGTGTATGACAGGCTTCTGTTTTGATTTGCTTTTCTCACTATTACTGTTTTCAGGTTTAGAGTCTTCAAGGAGCAGGACGAGAGACTAAGTAAAAAAACAAGTTCATCAGCAGCGACGGATGCAGGCACTGTGCAAGAGTCTGCCTCATCTGGACTGGAGAGTTATGGCCAGGATATGTCTGTGGAGCTCTCTGAAGACTCTAAACCTGTTTCATTTTATGCAGCAGAAATGGAAAAAGAAGATGACTCAGACCGCAGTAAGAGCATAGACGAGTGTAGCCATAAGAACCGGTCAAAACGAGAGAGCAGACGAATGAGAGAGCTGGAGCAGGCACAGTTCAGCTTGGAGCTTCTCAAAGTCCGAAGTACCAGTGTGGGGGGTTCACTGCCAGAAGACCTGGTCCCAAACAGCGGCAGCACCTCTCAACAGGATGAGCATCACAAACATTCACCCCAAGGGTCCCCAACTAGTCATGGAAGTTTTGAAGTGCTCAGTGTGGAAGACATGGAGACCGAAGGCTCTGGAGGATATAGTTCTCAGTTAGCTGCACTTCAAGAACAACCCCAAACGCTGGATATTCAACTTCAGGAGGGGCTGAGAGATTCCAACTATAATGAAAAGCCTGTGACTGAGCTGCCAAACAAAGTGGAGGGCCCAAGGGCGACATTTTATATTGCTTCTGACCAAAGTCCAGCTCATGAACCAAAATTTGAAAGCCCCAGCAGATCACACAAAGACAGAAGGGAATCCACCTCTCGAAGGCCTGTAGTGGTGTTGATCAGTATGCAGAAAGAGAGTCCTTTGGAAGAGGGAGAGCTGCTGGCAGCCCAAACTCTTGAAAGAGCTTCTCAAACAGGAGCATCCAATTCCCAAATGACCCCTATTGCAGGCCTTGAGATAGGATCAGACAGGGAACAGCCTCATGGGATTTCTGCCCAAGCGAAGAGAGACATATTTGGGGTCGATAAGTCTTCGAAGGTCCCCTTCACTCATGGAGAGAGTCAAGAAGTTCCAGGGAGTTGTTCCACAGAGATGGACATCAAAATTGTCCTGAAGCCTGCATCCAGCGTTCCTGCTGTCCTCCCCACTCAGCAGGAGAGGAAGATGATCAGGCCAGCAAAAGAAGCCCCCAGCCCAGTCCTGGACACCAAACCCCCAAAAGCCCAGAAGAAGAGCTCCGCCCAGACTGTGATAGTCAACATGGTGGAGAAACCCTCCAGTACTATGTTCTCCCCACCCAGACGCAAGCTGCCGTTCTCCAAGTAAGTAAACTGCTGTTTGTGTAGCAGGACCAAGGCGTATGTACACTGAAGCTATTTAAATTTAACACCTTTGTACACCTGCAGTGCTTCTTCTGTTTCGATTTAATGAAAGAAAAGTCCTCAAGGCAAACAGTTCACCTCATGGTTTGCCCTATGGTGGGTGACTGAGCCTCCTTTTAGTCTTTATGAGCTTTACTGATGTGTTCCTTTATTTGCTACTCCCCACAAGCACACAGTGGGTTTGGGCAGCTGTCTCTTCTGTACTTGGCTCTGACACCAGATATTTATTGGGGAGGTCCTTGGATTCCCAATCCGTATCCCAAAAAGACTGGGTAGTGAAGTTGACTTGTGGGATTTATTTGCAATTTGGTCATCTAGATGGAAGGAAGGAATTGGGTGGATTTAAAGATATCTACAGGAAGGAGAAGGTGAAGGAATCTTTTGGAGGAAGAGTGTATAGTAGCTAAAGGTCTGATGTTTTTCCTCATGGGATCGTAGTGCTCAGAGGATCATAAATACAGAGATAAATACTCAGAACACAGTTGTGTTAAGATAGGTGTTCACATGGTGTTAATAGGATAACTTGGATCAGATATGTGCACAGTTTTGTGCTGCAGCGCATAGGAGCTGAGCATGGGATCACTGCTGAGGTGCACTGTATGATGGGTGCTGGTTCACCTTTGCATTGTTCTTTTTAAGATGCTCTTTAAATAACATGGTCCTATCCAAAATGAAACTTGAATCCAGTGCAACAGAGATAAAACAAGCAAGCCATGAGCCGAGAAACTGAATGCTGGAAATCAAATTAATTTGCAAAATTAAGAATCCTACAATAGTAAATGTTTATGTTTTATGTATAAGTTTAATAAGCCTTAAGTGTCTCATATTGTGGTTTACTCATGAAGATGGCCACTTTCTCATTTGTCTTGTACAAAGTGTTTACTTGAATCATGCCTAATTTTTCTTATGGCATAAGAATAAATAAAAAATACATATATATATAAAACATATAAAACACAAACATTCACTATAATTTATTTTTTTAATTTTTTTATGGGGGTCATTTCCATATTGGTTGGATTGGAGGGGGGCTTTAATCAGCTGTTCTGCATTTTGGAGGTGGAAAACACTAGAGGGTTTGCTTTTAAGTGCCAGATTTAACAGTTTTGTCTCCAGTTGCCTTCATCCCTACTCAGGTCTTCTTAAGGAAGATAATGATCCTACCAGCAGACTAAATGCTAAAAGAAGATGCCTAAAAGTCAACTCAAGTAATCCTAGTCATTTTGTTTTGAGGAGAAATAGGAGAGAGAGTGCAGAGGATACAGTGCTATTTGAAGGCTAATGATTAATTTTCCAAAATTTGTACCAGTTTTCCTACCTTATAAAAGATTGTGTAACCTATTAAAGTTAAAACAGCACACAGAAGTCTTTCACTAATGAAGACTTCATTAGTGCTGTTTGGAGACAGCAGATGACTAAAAGTAGAACCTTTTTAAACTCTGGTGGTGTGGTGCAGGTCCGATAAGGATTTGGTGAACCAGGAAAGATCTCTCGCCATGTTCAGGGATGATTCCAAGTCTGCTGGATCCAGAAACAGAGAGGTAGGACCCCACAGCTGCATGCTCTTTCATGCATCACTTTCACATCTTTTGCACATCACAATTATCATTATTTTCACTTAAGTCAGTTGAGAGTCTGGATTTACAGTTTTATGTACATTGAGTCAATTCCAGGACACGAAACAAGTAAATACAAACACACAAACAAACACACACACAGCTGATGTATTCTTATGGTTGCCTGGAAGCAGGTGGGCCGCCCCGGCCCCAAAAAGAAAGCCAGAATGTCCCGGACACGCTCTGACTTCCTCACACGCTGTAACTCAGAGGGGGCGACCCAGTCGGACGACGATGATGAATACTACATCCCTGCCCACTCCTGCACGCTGCCCCCCTCCCTGTCTCCCCCACACTCCCACTCTGATGCTGACTGTCACAGTGACTCCGAGATGGTAAAATACCGGATCCGCAGAGGTCACCTGACCTCCACACGAGTTTCCTGTCCGCTTCGGTCCCCCTTTCTACCTTCTTCTCATATGCATCTGGCCACACAACAGGGGGAGGAGCCTTTTAACACTGCTAACCCCACTTTCATTTTTCAATGCTGTTGGACCAAACAGATTTTTCTCTGCTAAATATGGCAGCACGTTTTTTCCAGTACTGATGAAGGTCACTTTGTGCAGTGAAAAGCCTTGCACGTTGCTTTGGCGGCTGCTTGTTTGAAAATAAGTCCAAGCTTCTAGACCACACTGCCTTTTTTTCACTTCACATAAACTCTCTTTTAGGTGAAACATCAACATTTGTGAGTGTAATGTAATTGAGAAAGATAAAAGGTTGTAAACCCCACAAGGTCACATTGCTTGTGTTGTTTGATTAGTTCAGATACCAAATGGAACCAAATTTACAGGCTCATGAAAAAGAGAGAAGTTGCAAGTCATCAAATTTTAAAAGATGACATTTATATTTATGCTTTTCCCTATTTTCTGTCATATACACTCACTGGTCATTTAGTTACCTCACCTTCCAAACTTCCTTAATTCTTCATGGCACAGATTCAGTAAGGTGCTGGAAACATTCCTCAGAGATTTTGGTGCATATTGACATGATAGCATCGCACCTGGATGTGCTGCATATTTGTCGGCACATCCTTGATGCTAATCTCCTGTTCCACCACATTCCAAAGGTGCTCTATGGGATTGATTGAGATGTGGTGACTGTGGAGGCCATTTGAATACAGTGAACTCACTGTCATGTTCAAGAAAAACCAGCTTGAGATGATTTGAGCTTTGTGGCATTACATGTGATGGAAGCAGCCATCAGAAGATGAGTACGCTGAGTTCTAACCAGCATTTATTTGAGTTACTGTTGAGTTAGTGTTGCCTTCCTATCAGCTCCAGCCCAGAATGTATAATGTTACAATAGTGGATGCTAATATTAAACTTGGCCAAAGTTCCAAATAATGAGGTCAGCATATGTACAAGTAATCCCTGTGAGCCAAAAATATGGTCATCTCAGCCACACAGCTCTGGCTGGGAGCATAGAAGCCCCACCCACCTGCTGTTTAAACCTTCTGTTTGTAAGGGTCAGCCAATAAGAAGAAAGGGGTGGTGCCTTAAAGGGAGAGGAGCTAAAACAGTCAAAGACTGAACTAATGACCTACACCATTGGCCCAGTATAAGAGACAGATTATTATGAACTGTGAATCATGCAAAGCTAGTCTAATAGAGGGTAAGACTAAAAAATGGAGCTTGGCTACAGAATGCATTTTCAAAATAATAGAAAAGGAGCTGAGAGGTACAATCCAAGAATAAGAGTATGGAGCTAAAACTGAACACAATAGATTCACAATAATAAAAGCCCTAGATGTCAAAAAATGCTTCAGGAAGGAAAATTCAATGTGATTGGTGACACTGTTTTTTGGTATTGTTAATACATCACTAGAGTAAAAACTACAGCAAGCCTCAGATTATTTGTTTATCTCCCTCACCATGTTAAATTAGAAACCCTCTCAGTCCAAACTGCTCACAGTGTTGCAGCTGTCTTGAAAGAAAAAATAAAAGGTTAAAACTCAGAATGATAGTATATTTAGATATTCATGTACTTACTTCTTCTTTCACAACACTAAATGTAGGATGACCCAGTTCAAACTCTTGTCTTGCTCATGGGATGTGGCCAAAAACATTGTCCTCATATTTTAACCTCCAAAACCTGACCTGTCCTTGAAACAAAACATCACGTGTTGCACTGCACACCACTGCTCCTGCATGCTGGAATCAATAAAACCTTGAGCGGAGTAACTTCTCACTAACAATGACAGTTTCCTACAGAATCTAACACATATGACTTCTGTTTATCTATCACACACTTGCATTATCAGACCTGTGCATGTTTATAGTGCTGATTTTTTTCAGTTTCCTCAGATTAAGTTGATGTTTGTATCATTTATTTAGTAATAGTAATATTTTAGTAGTAGTAGTGATTTTGGAAACAACCTCTGTTAAACCCATAAAAAGTCTTATCAGCTGACAGATTTAATATGTCTTGTGCTCTTTCTCACTCTTCATCATTATCTTCTCTCCAGTCGTCTCACAAAGACCAGAAGAAAATCCATAAGACAATGTCATCAGGGGACCTGGGCAAGATGGAGGTCCTCAGGAAAACTTCCAGTCAAGATGGAAGGTAGATCCCTCAAGCCTGTCTTTTTACGTTGCACTGTTTATGCTGGATATTTAAGTTTTTTTGTTTTTTCTTTAGCAGGATGAGAGGGAAGATGCGATTCTGGAGCAAGACAAAACACAGTGAGAAAAAACTGTCAAGGGAGAAGCAGGCCAGCATAAGTGAAGGTGGAGCAACACATGGTAAAAAAAAAAGCTATTAAACATGCCATCTCTAGCCACTGAGTAGATTTATAAGCACACACCAGCAAGGTCACAATTTTCTCATAATTCAATTCAATTCAATTTTATTTATATAGCGCCAAATCACAACAAAAGTCGCCTCAAGGCGCTTTATATTGTAAGGTAAAGACCCTACAATATGTTACCTAATTTAAATTTGGCGCATCTCTTCTTCAAGATCGCCTTCTTGTGCACTTCAGGACTGCTTTCAGCATTGCTGCTTTTTATAGATGATAGTCTGATATGACCACTTGCACTGTTGCTTTATGACTTCATCATGGACTTTGTGGATGTGCAGAGAACAACAAATTTCATATGAAGCTGTCTCTCCAGCTCTAATTGTTTAGTTTTCAACAGTTCACAGTTTCAAAGCCCAAAAGCAGAGCAACCAGGAGCATACTTGTTTTTCTCAAGGTTCATGGAGTTGTGCACTGCGAATTCATCCCTCAGGGTGAGATTGTCAACTTGAAGTTGTATTGTACCATCCTGGGGCCCCTAAGGGAGAACAACGACCTAATGGCACAAACTGCCCTGAAAACACAGGAGTTTTTGTTTTGTTAAGATTTATTTTTGGCATTTCAGCCTTTATTTGACAGGACAGTGCAGAGGACTCGAGCCCAGAGTCCTTGCTACAGGGCCCGTCAGCTCAACCAGGTGTTGGTGCCCCAGCGTTGTTTTGACACACTCCAATTCACACAACACAATCACAGTCGCCTCAAGGCACTTTATTTTGTAAGGTAAAAAACCTACAATAATAGAGAAAAAACCCAAACAATCAGACAACCCCCTATGCGCAAGCACTTGGCAACAGTGGGAAGGAAAAACTCCCTTTTAACAGGAAGAAACCTCTGGCAGAACTGGGCTCAAGGAGGGGCAGCCATCTGCTGCGCCCGGTTGGGGGTGAGGGGGAGACAGGACTCCAGCACACATCAAGAGGCACAAGTGCAAGGAGACAGAACAGCAATCTATAAATAGCAGCTGCGTTAAATCTTTTTTTTTTTTGTCCAGGACACACACATACAAATCAATAAAAATACAGCCAGAGCTGCAAGCATAAATTTGTCCTGGCACTGGATTTTAGACATGGTGTGCTGAATTCATGAAGAGCAGAAGGGCACTATAGTCAACGACCCCTCTCACCCTGGACACTCCCTTTTTCACCCCCTCCCTTTGGAAAACACTACAGGTTGCTCATGTCAAAAACA
>VUQS01072305.1:0-14777 GCA_015108495.1 Heterochromis multidens
AGTATAGTAGCGTGCCAATTTTCGGTCCTCACAAAGATGTAAAGACACACACACACACACACACACACACACACACACACACACACACACACACACACACACACACACACACACCCACACAAACAGACACACACACACACACACACACACACACACACACACACACACACACACACACAGAGGAACTGTCAAACAGCTAAAGAATTAGAATGTCTTGACACAAAGAAGGATCTACATTTTCCTTAGTGTTCTTTCATAGTTATGATGCTAACCAATGACCAGACCTGTGTGAATTTAGAGCTGGCAGGTCCCAAAAAAGAGAGTATCTCTCTCAGCGAGCCCACCTGATGACATAAATGTTATAAAAAATGTATTATGATGTATTGTTTCATCACTAAAGGTATTATTTCACCTGTAGTGTTAAAGCCTATATTCAACGGATGGGAGTTACAAGGTTAGAGAAAAGAGAGCAACAGGCTGGAGGAGAAAAGGAAGACAGAAATCAGAGGATAAAGGAAGTGAGAAATGATAAAACAAAAGTGACAGGTTGATTTGTATACAGACTCTTCAAACAACAAAGATTCCACCCACGGTTTGGTTGATACTATTTGGAAGAATGCAGAAATATGTTTTGTTTATTCTGTTTCCTTCATTCATTTCTTCATTAAGTCTAAAACACTGTGTGTAAGTCAGTTATCGTGCAACTCATGAGATATTCAATAATGAGTAATTTTATGCTTCTGTCTTCTAGTCAAAGCCCCGTCAATTTAGTTTCATAAGGCACAAAATTGCTTTAGAAAAATAAAGCTTTGAACTATTGATTCTTTCCTTTGCTTTTGGGTATGCTTTGAATTATTTGGTAGACAGCTGCAGAGCAATCAGAATAACTGCATATTTTGAGGCTGCTATGTGAAGTGTTTTTGTTGGGTTTTCAAAGTGTTCTGAATTATCATTCATAAATGGGCAATATTTTTCTGAAAGCCTGTTCTGGTTTCTTTGTCTTGATGTATGGAATAAGATCGTCTTCTCCCTGTTGTGGGACTGGAGTATGACAATCATCTGAAATGGTAACAAAGACAAGGTAATTGATAGTGCTGCATATACTGTTATTTTAATAAATGAATTAACTAATAATGAAAATAGATAATAATATGAAATAATAAAGGCTACATCAATTTCAAAATGATGCTTCACACAAAAAATATGCTTGCAAGGCTGTATTAACCACAGGCAAAAACTGCATCTCAGCTGGTATTTCTCTCCCTGTAGCTGGTTTTGCTACAAAAAAGCACTTTGCCCAGAGGCAAATTGATATAATAACTCTAATGCACTCATATATAACTATAACTAACATAACTATGATACTATCTAATGCCTTTGGTACCTATAATTTTTGTGGTTATTTTTGTGGTTCTCAGGATATCCTGAATAACCTGGACCCTCTGGGAACTGGAGAATTGGATGACGGTGACCTCATGCTAGATGTGGACCTCCCAGAGGATGGCTCACAAGGTCAGCATACATGTATACTTGCAGACACACACAGAGACACCCAGTTCTTAATTGCAGTTATCTTATTCAAATTTGTGAGGTTATTCTGTGGCCATGGAAATTGCTGCAGCTTTATTGGCTGGAGCTGTTTCTTTTTTTTTTTATTTTTTTTATAAGCAGTTACTTCCAGCAAAGCTTTTCTGATCAAAACTGTAAATTAAACCATTGCCAAGGACAGAACTTTCTATTTCCAGCAATATCATTATGTGGCATATAATAGCTTGAATAAATTGTATCCTACCTTGCCTTGGGTGAAGATTTGCCTTAGAAACATCCACTGAACTCTTTTAATGGATACCTTGTTGTCTGTAGTGTGCTGTACCCTTTTAATGTTTGGTTGATGAAGAGTTATTAATTTCAGCCCCAATGCCTGGCATACAACTGGCTTTGAATACAAGCTACTTTTAGAAGTTTTTAGCCAGCTGTTTTGCTGTTTTTTATAATGCATGAACAGATGCACACGTACTTGTATTGCATATGGTAGCGACACAGCCACAGTAGATGTACAGGCTTAGCAGGACCTGCATATACATATGTTTCTCTTGACAACATCAGTATGGTTTTACATGATTAGTTTAATGGTTTTATATTCAGACAGCACATCACCCACCACTGCCTTGATTCTTTATCTGTTGGTCTTGGGTGTTTTCTCTCATCATTTTCACTTTGCAAATTTAATCAAATACCAGACTTATTAAGATTGAGTAAAATAGCATCAACATAAACATCTTTGTAGGTGTTAAAGGTAATCGGGTCACATTATTACCACATAATAGTGTTGACAGTATTATTAAGGATTCTTGAGATAGTGTTTGTCACAGGGAGAGAGAAAAGGGTTGAGATTGACCTCTCGTCATTAAATCTATTGAATTCTAGCAAGTGATTTTTTCCCCCGTCAGTGTTAAAGCCAGCCTTATCCAAAAATAATTCAAGGCTAATGGGTTTAATGCAGAATGCCTCTGACAAGCTTATATGTGCAAACAAAGCTCCCTTCAGCCTCATAAAATGCATTGTAGATTGTGTGTGCATGCTTTCATGTGCACATGCAAGGTTATGAATACACTAGTGCACATGTACATGCAGTTGCCACTTTTTTTTAAATTAGATACAACATTTATTGAGTCTAATGTTTAAATTCAACCTTTATGAGGACCATGAAATTCAGCTTTTGTTGAAATTGGATGGTCATTTTGGACACCCTGGCTTATTAAAACTCTGCACCAAAAATGACTGAGAAGTTTAATCATTGCCTCTGTAAAACAAGTAGAACAGAAACTGAGTGTTAGATAGAATTTATGAAGGTAGAATTTATTGTATACTGGTTGCCTTAGTTTTAGCTCGGTGTACCCAGGAAATTTGCATCTGCGTGTATATTGTCTATAAACAGTGATCTCCTTGTTTTTGAGAGAGGGAGACAGAGACACTCTAGAGGAATGTGAACTGGAATGTCATCCCTTCCTAATCCTTTTCGGGTAGCAGCCATATTTATAGCTCTGTATGTCATGGGTAGAGCTAATGTCATGTGAGGCAGAGTGAAAGCAAGACAGGCTGAAGAGTCCAGTTTGACCCAGCCCACAGGGCAGGCCCAGAGATGTGGGATACAGATGGGTGTTACTCCTAAAGACACCCCGGCTCAAAACAGGAAGAGGAAAAGGGGAGAGGAGGACAAAAAAAAAGAGGAGGATAGAAGAGGCCTCACAAAAATCTTTTCATCCAGCTGTCAGGTCACTTGACAAAAGAGGGGCCATAGTTTTCCTCTCTTGCCTGTCTCAGCTGGTGACTTCCTAGCTTGGACACGAACTAGTCACCTCAGCTGCTCTCTCACCACCACCATCACCACAGTTCTCTCTCCCCAGCTCCAGTTCCTAGGGAGTTCCCAGAAAAACAAGGCTGTCAACAAAGACAGGGCCAGGCAGGAGGGGAGCTGGGTTGACTTTGTCTCTGGCCTTTTAACAGTTCACCAGCTGACTGGACAAGGAGTTATTTTGCCCTACTCTTCATCTGAGTTTCTCTACATTTATGGATTTTTTTTCCCCATTTGGAACATATTCAGATTGTTTTACTTAGAAGACTTTTTCTGAGCTGAAAAACAGTCACTGTACACGGTTAACTTTCCTGGAATGTAGCAGTTCGGCATGAGACAGACTGTCTGCTCCTGTGCTATGAGGTGACACTCTGGTAAAGTAAAGTATTTTAACCACAACTGTTGAATACCTCAGATTGGATCTTTTAGTCTGCCGATATTTGTTTATCTCTCTTTTTCTTTATCTCTTTCTCTCCATTTTCTTTCAGTCCAAAGAGTATCTGGTGTATAGAAAGCCAAGGGTCCTTTTGATTTCCTGGGGGTTGCGCTCTGTTAGTTGTCAATTTTGTTGCAGTCATGGTTCATTTCACAGCTATATGCTATTGAGTATTGCCAAATACTGTGTCCTTTTACCTCCTTGAAAATGAAATGGCCTATCACTCTGTGTGTGTGTGTGTGTGTGAGTGTGTGAGAGAGAGAGAGAGAGAGAGAGAGAAAAAAGTTGTTTGCATTTGATAGTGGAAACAGAGAGAATGAGATGGATAATCTCATAATTTTCATGCAGATATTTTGGAGTTTTTGAAATAAGCACAGTGGTATTCATTACCGCAGGGCATTCATAGTAGTGCATTGTGTGATTGTGTTTGTATGTATTTTTGTATTACATTGTTGGTACTTTCTTGCTGTTTTAGGTATAGAAAGCAAACCCACATAACTTAACACTCTGGGGTCGATGGATGCGCTGGCGCGTCCAAATGACATTGCCGATTTAAGATGACGTATCAACAAGACGCAGCCTCGCTGAGTCTCCGTTTCAACTTGTGTCGAAAGTGCAGACTTTAAACTGCATATATACCAGTTTTTAAATTGTGTTGATAGGCCAAGTAAAACCAGAGTCATGATTAATAATTTACGCCATACTTTTTTCTGAATACTGTCGTCACATTTATTGCAGGAAGACAAGGTAAAAACGGGATTTTCTAAGGAAAAAAAAAACCCCATAGCAACTCCTTTCCTATTGGTGGAAAAAATTTACCACATCAACCAGTCAAAAAATTGTATGGCAACCTGCAACATTTGACCAAAGCCACTAATGGCAGACTCAAAGAAAATAGATCAGGTGGACAACAGGAGGACTGATACACCCCGTAAGTGTCAGGCCTGTGATGTGCCCCTCTGTCTTGTAGTGGACAGGAACTATTTTTTGGAATGGCACAAATAATTTGTGTGGCATTTTATTGTGACACCTGATTCAGTAAATCCTACTCGGATTTTATGTTTTTTGTGTGATTTTAGGTCCAGTGTGTTAATACAGTATGTCAAAATGAAAAAAATAACTGTAAATTCAGACGTGAGGTTGTGCTGAAAAAATGATACCAAACAAGGCAAGGTAAACCGTTTTTAAAGGTGAAATATAAAGGTAAGATCAAAGGTAGTCAAAAACGGCCAATTATACCCTGGACCCCAGAGGGTTAATGATCAGTTTTTAATGTAAACACTTGTTTTAAGGATAGAGTAAGGGTAGATTATCCAGGTTTCTAGGGTAAATGTTAGAAATAACCCTCATCAACACAGGAAGTGACTAGCAGCGATCTAGTGACTAGAGAGCATAGAAGGCCAATGATATTCAGCGACTTCAGGTGACAACCAATAAAATAACTGCTGGCGACTCAAAATTATACATTTCTCATCTTCGAGGCAAGCATCTACAAATGAGAGCGCAGGATGTTGATCGACATATGGCAGGGAATAAATACATTAGAGGGTTACCTAGGCAACCGGATACAGGAATGTCCATTAGCAACCAACCCTCAATGACAAAGTGATGGCAACAAGTGAATCGCTTCCTGATACATAGTTGTGCATGTATGTAACTTAGGGTTGTTGTATTTTGTGTATCTTTTCATTTTTATGCCTCATATCCACCCACAAACATAACACTATCACCAGAAGTGATTTTCCTAAGGTCATACTCTCTACATCTAGGATATATCGCTAACACTTGCTTTATGCATCTTAGGTCAGAGTGCATTTTTAATCAGATTTTTTTCTCCCAAGTATTACCTACATCCTCTTTTTCCAGACATACATACATGTGCTTTTACTCCATCTCACTTTGCTCTAACTTCTCTCTATATAGAGACTGATAGAATGTCCCATATTGAGCGCCCGGAGCGGGCCAATCGGCAGGGGCAGCGGCGTAAACACCATCGCTGGAGTGGACCAGATCACTTTCACAATGATAGCAGGTTGGTCAGGTTTGAAAGGGTAAGAAATGTTACCAAAATATAAAGTATAAAAGTTTGTCGTGTTTTTACCAGTGAGAGTTGCTCCACACGGTTTTCCTTGACATCAAATGCGAAATGTGTCCATATGTCTACTTCTGTCTTCTTCCTAGGCATTGACATTTTGTCGTGTTTTCATGAGAAATACGTAGCACTGGAGCTAGTTGTACTGCCCCCCCCCCCAAAAAAAAAAAAGTTATACCGTTTCCGGGGGGCAGTCTAACCTCTCTGCGCAAGGAGATTACTTCTGATTGGATCACTTCCAAACTCATCCCGCCTTTCTACACAACTTAATTAGTTCTGATTGGATCTCATCTCTCCAGAATATTTTAATCTCGTTTTTAATCAATGCCGAAAGTGTCAATGCATTTCGTTATAGTTTTTGTCCTCGTGCATTAGTTTCTATTTAGTTATTGTCTTGTTTTCGTCAGGAAAAAAAAGGTTGTTGACGAAAACTGATGAAAATTATTGGTCAATGAAATTAACACTGCTCACTTACTGCAAATGAACTCTGCTTATGAGAAGCTTCTTTTGGCTCTCTCTTATCTACAAGGGGTCGCTACAGCGGATGGTGCCGCATATTTGATTTGGCAGATTTTTACACATGATGCCCTTCCTGATACCTTAACCCCCCGGGGATTTGGGTCTCCACCTGGTCTTAAACTGGGGATTTTTCGCACGTTAGGCGAATGTGTAAACTACTACACTATAGAGCCACTAAGTACAAATAAACTAAGCTTAACATGAGCCTAAATCTGTTAAAAGCTGAATTAAAATAATAAAAACATAATAAAACTGACACTGTGTCTCTGTCTGGATTTTTTTTTCCCCTTAGGGCTCACATCTTCCAGCATTATGACAGTCTCAGAACTTCAAAGAACTCAACTCGACCCGTCCCATCTGAAGGCAGGGAGCATGGCTACATGCCAATGTTAGATGAGCTCGCACTCGAACACATGACTCATGACTGCAGCTTCCTCAAGAACCAGCTGCTCAGGCTTCAGACATTACTACAGGTTCGATCCACATTTGCACAGATGTGATTTAACTAAAATTTAGATACTTTTTTGCATATTTGTCCAGTATTCTTTGTCTAGTAACAGACACTTTTGTACCCTTTATATCCTTGTTATCCTTAAGATGAAGATCCTGTCAATTCTCTCAGGCTTTTATTTTGGATCTTATTAATGCACACTGATTTTATACACTGTTTAATGTCAGGATTTGGGGGGTTTCAGCTGCAGTTTTTTCTATAAATTATAGCTTTGTATTAGTTTGCTGTAGGTTTAGTTTCAGTAATCTTCTTAAGTATGTTGGGAGCACACTATATCACTGTGCTCAGCTCGAGTGACACAACAGTATGTGTTGATAAAACTGAAAGGAGCTAATTTTGTTAATAGGTCTCCACTCCACTAAGTATTTTTAGTTTTTCAATGTCTAATCAGATTGGCCTAATAAACCCTGTCATTATAGTAGCTGTTGCACTGTAGCAAGATCATAAAAGACAAAAGAATTTGCTAGTTGTTTTAATATACTGGGCCAGTCTTGTTTTTGGGTTTTGTAGGGTCTTGTCTGTCATGAACTGTTACAATATAATTCAGTAAAATTGAATTAAATTGTTAGATGCAAAAGGCTTTTTGTGCAACAGTACATTTGTGCTTCCTCATATATATACAGTATGCGCTTCTGTGAAGTCGATCACTTAATAGATCCACCTCTGTCAGTCAGAGAAATCCACTTAGAGGACAGAAACAGATAGGGTGACTGAGAAGAAGAAAAGAGAAATGAAAGGCATTGAACGAGGAAATGTGCACTTATATGTAAGATGAACACACAAAATCGGCACTCTAGTGAAACACAGCCAATTTTAGGCAATCGCAGAAATGCACAGAGGCACCAGCACTTCACACTGCACACTCCGTAAAACAAAATTATCTCGAATGCCTCGACTCAATTTAGCCTCTGCAGCATAAAAAGTAATGTTTACGTTTAATTCAAATGTCTCCTTCAGATCTATTCAATGCTCTCACTGCAATTAGTCAAACACTTGGGCTGTATAGCCTCAAGAGGAAAGATATTTTTTTAGTAACTTTGTTCTTAATTGTGCAGGTTTTTTTTTTTTTCACAAGATCTTGAACTCAAAGCAACTGTAGAAGAGCTTCCAGCTGTGCTGAATCCTAAATAAAAGGCTGAAATCCAGCACAACTCTGTTTACACCTGCAGATTATAATTGGATAATTCTACATAACATTAATGAGGCTGTAGTGGAATGTACCGTTTAAATGAAAATTGTTACCGAGCTAGCTGACAAAATGTTCATTAAACATTAAATACCTTTTGCTACTCTCCAGCTACTTAAGTACTTATGCTTGGTCTCTAACAACCTGCGACTGACACTGATTAAATAATTGGGATAATAAATAAATGTAACAGTAGTTTATATAAAAGTTTAATACACACAAAGTGCTGCAATTATTTAAGTAGCCACTGAAGCAAGGACATTTTTTGGATTTAAAATAAATGTCTTTAGTTCAAAAACAAACTCTGCCTCCAGTATCTAACACTTACGGCTGACAGTTCAGGGTCAGTGGAGTATATGTGCTAAAGAGTAAAATTATTCCACCATAGTGAAATATTGCTCCTGAGTCATGCCTTAGGCAATTGCCATTGATTCAACTCACTGTGTACTCTCTGTCTGTGTGTGCCCTCTCTTGTGAATGTGTGTGTTTTGTTTGTCTCCAGCTTGAGGATACAGACACTCCAGCAGATGTTCCTGAGGAATCTGAGGACAGTACCTCTGCATCACAGGTATGAAATTTTGACTTCAGTTTACAGTGAAAATTGGCTGAATATGCAGTATATAATACATATTTGTTTCTTGATCTGTCTATCAATCTATCATGCTTTTTTATTTCCAAAATGAGGGAGAGTATGTGTGTGTGTTTGTGTGTTTTCAGTTGGCGGTGCTGATAAAGGAAGTGCAGGTGCTCAGAGAGGAACTGAGGACTCGAGACAAGATCATTGCTCAGCTCACATTGCAGTGTCAAGAGCTACAGCAACAACATCAACAGGAACAGAATGTAAGTTGTTGTAAACATGGCTTATACAATTGAAAAGGGGACTGTATGCCATACAGAGAAATATACATAGTGTAAGAATTCAATCGTCCTGCCTCATATCTGAGACAGACATTACACAGGACAGTTGTTATTTTCAAGCACAGTGTGTGAGGCATTTCTGAAGTCTGTTTTTTTTTTTTTTAAGGTATTTTGCATTATGCATTTTAATAATTGTACTCATTACAATTTGGTCTTGAAGGGCAGCACATTTAATTGTGTTTCCTTCAACTTTTGGCTTAAATCAGGAAAACAGGAAAAAAATGAAAACCTCAGGGGGAGAAAGGATCCCACTCATAGAAATGACGGACGTGCTTTAGTGTTGTAAGCAGAAAGAAAAACGGTGAAATTACAAATAGAGAGGCTTTTCAAAAAAAATATTTATCAATTTTCGAAAGTGCAAACTTGCATGTAGAATATTAACAATATTATATAACTTCATGTCACCTGGTGAGAATGTTTGTTTGCTGTTATGAATGACTGACCAAGAAGCACACATTTAGGAAAAATAACATCCTCTTTTGGCAAGATGCAAACATAGTAGACATTTTGACACAAATTATCTATGAATTAGTATGAAAAATAGTAAAAATTGTTAATAAAATAAAGAAAGAAAGACGAAAGAAATAATAAAGTAAGGTATGAATGCTCATAAACTGTAAATGCAAGTATAACATACAGAAGATCAATACAGGCTCATCTTCAGTTTTACAAGATCCTCTATGATTTACAATCAGAGCTGAAATGGCTTCAAGGCTCATTCTTGCTTGTTGCTTTCATGTGGCTTTCATGTGCTTGAAGCATGTAGTGTTTTTTCTAAGAGATCACCTCCGTGACACCAGATCTCTTTACAGATCTGAGATAGTTTGGCATGTCTGGGCATTGCTACTGTCTACCATTATCTTCTGTTTACCCTATTCTATCTTTATCAGATCTTACAATGGAAGGTTTAAAAAATGATGGATTGATAAAAATATGCAATGTAAAAGGTTAGTGATAGATCTGATAGACCTACTTTTCAGCATTCTAGTGATCACAGAAGATGTACTGCAATACCCTTCATCATAGGTGGGAGTTCAGTTTCTGTTGGGCATGTTGCTGGACTCCTACATGCACGCCAGTGTGTTACTCATGCCTGCCAACAACTTCCATTCTGTTTGCCTTTAGCTGGCTCCATCTCCACTCTAACATTCATTAGTGTCCTGACCAGGCTCCCTTGTTAGCCAAACAACAGTATGCCTAGCTGACATTATTCAAATCCCTGCCATATCAAGAAATACCAAAATGTCAAAGCAAGGTCTGTCCTCCTGCCTTGCCATTGCATAGCATCCTTCCAATTAGAATAAGCACCCACCCACAGGTTCTTCAGTCAGCATGATATTGTTGCACCCTTAGCCTCAACAAGCAGAGCCAGTAAGAAAAAGCTGGGGCATTTTTTCAGATCTTTGGCTGACTTTAATGAGTGTAGAAGCTGAAGGAGTGAAAGTGTTGGACAAAAGCAGAAAGAAAATAGAAACGGAAACAGCAATATTTACTCCTCTGACTGTACTGAAGCATTTTGTGGGCAACTCAAGTTAGAAGAATATCTTTGCAGTACAAGACTGAATGATGTACCCAAAAACCAAGAAACCAAGTTGTGTAAGTTTTGTTCTGTTAAGCGTGTTCTGTGAGAATGTAACAATTAGAAATAAATTGGTTCAGAGTCTGTGCAGGTCATCTGGTTCATATTGGAACTAGAATTACAAAGTCAAAGGCTACTGGACCTGCTTTATATCCTTCAATATCCTTCAATATTCTAGAACATGCGCTACAACTGGTAGCAGCAAAGTCTGGTAGCTCTGATCTTTTTACTTTATTTTTGTTGTATTTTTATCAATTTTTTTGTCAAGTACTGATGGATGCTTCTGTGGGAAGAGGAGTTTGCTCAGGAGAGGAGCTTTTTTCCGTTGAAGTGGAGCTTCTGGAGGATGCCACCCTGTTCCAGCTGGGATAAAGAGGTGTTTTCGTGGTTGTCGTGCTGGTGCAGAGGTGGAGATGTGGGCCCTTTCTGCCGATGGTCGTCGTGGGAGATGTCAACTCTCTGCCCGGCAGGGATGATGGGCTGGGGTTGCTGGTGGAGACTCAGAGAGTATACCTTGGACGGAGATGCTGGGGCTGGTGGCGGGAGAGGGGGTGGGGTTCTGGCTTTGTTTGTGGACTGGAGATGGTGTGGTCCTGCGCATGTCGCTGTCGAGAAGGGGATGTGTTGTCCTGGTTGTTGGCAGTTGGTGTGCAGCCATGTTGTGTGCTGGTGGAGTTCATTCGTGTCATGGCGGTACTTGTGTACATTCCACCCAAGGCAACAGCTGAAGCTCCATGTTCTCCATGAAACTGTTGCCAGGATACAGACTAAACATCCAGAGGCACTGTCGGCCCGAACAGTGTGGAAGCCTTCAACAGACGTTGTCATCGGGAATATCCTGGTTCAGCCATGATTCAGTGAAGCACATCAGGCTACACTCCTGATACTCCCTCTGACTCCAGGCTAGCACCATTAGCTCGTCCACCTTGTTAGCTAGCGACCATATGTTCTCCATTATAATAGATGGGAGACACGGCTTATACCTCCTCCTCAATTTAAGCCTCCGCTGTCTCACCATTTCCCTCTTTCTCCTCTTCTGTCCCCCACCTCTGCATCCACAATGTGTTTTCCTCCAGATTTCAGCCGGTATGCCTGTAGGTCTAGTTGACAAGCCGGCCGGCCTCAGGGCAATCAGCTGATCCCTGGAGTAAACCAAGGCCGCCGTGTGTTGCTGCTGCTGGTCCCATTCCTCAGAGAAAGTAACAGTTCCGCAGCAATAAGCAGGAAAAAACTCTCTCAACCCACATGTTTGAGAGAACACTATTTAAAAAAAACTAAACACTCTACAAATAATAAGTGAAAGTAAGAAAAAAAGTTTAAAAGTTCGGGGGAAAAGGCAGGAGCAACTGAACAGGCTGCATGCCGGTTGACGCATGTGCACTGAAAAGAAAACCCTTGAAAGGATGTAAGTTGTCTTAATACAAGAATGCTACAGAACACAATGTCAAAATATTGTCACATGGTTTACAGTCCTACATTGGAGCATGTCAATTACTGAATCCTTTTTCCATTATAACAACTCTCTGCCAGACTGCCACCGTAGGCCTAAATTTAACAATACACATGTATGACCTATATTCATATGCTTTTCTGATTACAATTAAAAACACCTGTCCTGTTAGTAAATTACCAGCAGCTGAATGTCATCTCTTAGTTTGTGACCTTGGTCTAAATTGCGCAGCTCTTGGCAGATTGGGAATTTTATATTGAAATGAACTGAGTGACCCTGTGTTTCGCTCACAAGCTAGTTTATCCTGTTTAGTAAATCTGTCCCTATCAATCAAGAACACTGATAAGTCTACTGGCAGCAGAGCAACTGATTTTACAAAAGGTGATAAAACACATAATACAGACTGAAACCAACACAGCTGCTACAAACCAATAGTATGAGTTTATGATCTGTAAAAGAAAAACTCTGTACAGTATTAAAAACTCTGTATGAATGTGTGGACACTTTAAGCACTTTGGTCTGTAAGACTGAAAACGACCTAATATATTAATAAAGTTTACCCTATTTGAAGCGAGGAAGGAAAGTTGGCAAAAATGCTGACTGTGTAAGTTAAGAGTATTAATGCTCTGTCATTAAGACACATGAGAATCTGATGGATCATAACTGTTATTCCATTAAATTAATATTTAGATGTGCATGAGACAGTTTTAGTTTTTATTTTTTCAGCTGCAGCCCTGGTGGTGTTTAACAGTATGAGAATAAGGAATAAAAAATAAAAAACTGAATTTAAAGGGAGGCTTAGTCTACATACAAATTTGATATAAGGTCCACAAGTACAAACAGGCAACCTGCTTTAGGATAATATATAAAGCTTATAGAACAATAAAATTAAAAGTAAAATGATTTCCAGCCAACATGAAAAAAAAGAAAATCAAAGAATAAAGTTGCATGTATGAATCTATATTTATTACTGATGCTCACCAGAGAAAGACAAAGACTTTAGACACTATTAAAAAACCTTAGATCCTCCTGCTATCTGTGCACAGAGGCCAAGGGATCTTGCAGGAATGGTGGCGCTACTTTGCAGAGAAATGGTTGGTCAGAAGGTGGTAATTTCATATCTGTTGTTCTCTAATCTAAGAACATAACCTGCTCCGGAGCAGTTTAGGTCTGCAGCATAAGTTGCCATGGTGATATACCCAGGTAAGAAGTGAAGCACCTTCATCATGCTGAAATACCAGGGTTAATGTACATGGATCAGCTCAAATGCTGCTTCGTAGTACAGGCCACTGGTTACAACAAAAAAAAAAAAATGTCACACTACTGCCAACATCTTCTTTGTCACTGACAGTGTTTCTACAAAGTTCCATTCTCACCATAAACACTACAGAGCCAAAGCAAATGTGTTCAGACACACTACTGAGCCTGTTTTGGGAAAGCTCAGTTTTCAACTGAGAAAAATATAGTTTTAGTATGGACAGATAGTTGAAGTGGAGAGAAAAGGCTGCTTTTACAAGTTGAGCTAAGTTAGTGTGCTTATATAATCTTCAGTAGATGTGTTGATAAAGACTTTTTTTTTCTGCGTCGGCAAGAGAGATGAGAGAGACTGGGTCTTGCAAGAAGGAATATTCCCTACAAAATATATATTATTAATAAATACCAGTATTTCTTTTAGCTTAATTAAACAATTTTTTTGCTGGTCTGCACTTTTGCCAGACTTCCACAAGGACTTGGAAAAATAAAATACTGGTTTAAGGGGTCATTAAAGTTTTAATGAATGCAGCTTTGACAGCAATTTAACGTATTTGTTCCTTTCATGAAAAAAGGTTCAGTTTGTTATTCAAATTCAATTGTTTTGTGCCCTAAAGTAATTTGAAATTTCTTAATTTAATCAGGATAATTTAAATAAAGTGATACACTGATGTTCAAATAGCTTTGGATATAAAGCACTTTTATTTACCAGGCTAATAAAAAATTTGCCTTCCAGAGCTGTAACAGTAATATACACTATATTGCTAAAAGTATTCACTCACCCATCCAAATCGTTGAATTCAGGTGTTCCAATCACTTCCATGGCCACAGGTGTATAAAATCAAGCACGTAGGCATGCAGACTGCTTCTACAAACATTTGTGAAAGAATGGGTCGCTCTCAGGAGCTCAGTGAATTCCAGTGTGGTACCGTGATAGGGTGCCATCTATGGAACAAGTCCAGTCGTGAAATTTCCTCGTTATTAAATATTCCACAGTCAACTGTTAGTGGTGTTATAATAAAGTGGAAGCGATTGGGAATGACAGCAACTCAGCCATGAAGTGGTAGGCCACATAAAATCACAGAGTGGGGTCAGCAGATGTAGCCAACTTTCTACAGAGTCAGTAGCTACAGACCTCCAAACACTTATGTGGCCTTCAGATTAATTCAAGAACAGTGCGTAGAGAGCTTCATGGAATGGGTTTTCATGGCCCAGCAGCTGCATCCAAGCCTTACATCACCAAGCGCAATGCAAAGCGTCGGATGCAGTCGTGTAAAGCACACCACCACTGGACTCTAGAGCAGTGGAGACGTGTTCTCTGGAGTGACGATTCACACTTCTCCATCTGGCAATCTGATGGACGAGTCTGGGTTTGGTGGTTGTCAGGAGAACAGTACTTGTCTGACTGCATTGTGCCAAGTGTAAAGTTTGGTGGAGGGGGGATTGTGGTGTGGGGTTGTTTTTCAGGAGCTGGGCTCGG
>VUQS01072306.1:0-10649 GCA_015108495.1 Heterochromis multidens
CTGCCCCTCAATTTTATTTACACCTTAGACATTTAGGACCTTGGGGGGCAGGTGTGTTACCCAGGGGTTGGAGGGTGGAGCTGCTGAAGTGGCACCATTCACTCCTCTGCTATCTGCCCCCCAGTTTTAATAGCATCATAGTTCTCATACAGTCATACTCATCCTCCACACCTCGCACACACACACACACCAACACACACACTCACTCAACATATCACTCTCAACACTGAAGGGGGGGGAAATAGGCGGGTCTTCCCACACCCCTGTTCCATACACTCTACCCAAGGAGGGGACCCACCGGTGGTTCGGGGGCCAGTCTGGCTGCGTCCCGGGCTCGCTGCTGGTCCAGGGTAGTAACATTTGCTCGCCCGTGCTTCAGAGGGGGGTCTGTGTGCATGTGTGTCTTTGTGTCGTTAGTGGGTGGGTATGTTTGAGTGAGGGAGAGACTGGTTTGTTTGTGTGTGTGTGCAGGTGTGTGCGCATGGCTGGGCCTGGGTCTGGGGCTTGCTGAGCCTCGGCCCCTTTGGGACATGGTCACGGAGGGTGGGGGGTTGCCCCTCCCTACCACTCCTCGCTGGACATTACTGCCCCTCCCTGGGATGCGGGTGCTGGTTGGTCCCATGTGGCCTGGGTTCTGTTCCTTGGCTCGTCCTGGGGTAGCTGGCCTCTGGCGGGGTCGGTTGCCTGTTGCCTCTGGTTCTCTGGGACTGTCGGCCTTTGGCCATGGGCGCTCCGCCTGGGGGCTCTCTCCTTGTCCTGCTGGGGAGGGTGCGTGGTTTTCGTTGAGATGTGTCGCCTCAAGTCTTCAGTACTCTTGGGAGCTGCGGATTGCCCTGATCTCCTGGATCTTTCTCTGTTTGCCTCTGGCTTCTGGGGGGTGTTATTATGGCCTCTCACCCTCACTATCAAGTACATTTCGTGACAAAGACACACACACACACAACAAAATTGTAGATTTGTGTATCTGTATATTTTGTGTATCTGTGCTTTTTATATTTTTTCTCTTCCAGGTGCTGTTTGTTTTTTCTCTTGTTTCTTTTTTCTTGCAGGTGCAGCAGTTGGCAATCCATTGTGCTTTTCTATTTGTGCTCTGTCCCTGTGTTCTTTTGTGTTTTCTCTCCCATTCCCTTTTTTTCTCCTCTCTTTCCCCTACCTGTCTGCATACATTGTCATATTACACATGTACTGTAATAACAGTGACTACTTATAGAAATAAATAAATAAACAGATACAAAAAAGACAAGGAAACAAGAGGAGCCTATATAGAATTTATAGAGCTCATCTTGGTAAAGCAAATGTGTCTGGTACAACATCGCATTCAGATCACAATTCTGATTGCAAAAGCTGCCAGACAGGACAGGACAGGGTTTATGGAAAAAAAAAAAAACTGACAAAGATTAACCGTAATGGACCGACATTAAAATGCAGTAAGCATTAACACTGTAAGAAAGGCTTTGTTGACTCAGTCAAGTGATCTTCTTGCTTTGGCTGAATGAAGTTATATCTATGTAAAGCTTCACATGGACTACACTACAAAAATTAGGTGATGCAACATGCAGTTTGTTGACTTAACTTCCTGTATAAAATAATTAGGATTTAAAAGGATTAGTTAGGAGAACTGAAAACATGTCAGTTTATCAAGTTTTTCCAAATGTGCATCAAACTGGCTCCACATAAAATACTTTTTTTTAACTTATGTTACCAAGCAATAGTTTATTTTATATAAGCTTTTCCAGAACTTACAAAGTCAAGAAAACTAGTACCTACAAAGGCAATTTAACTCGACAATGAACAAGTCCATCCTAAACATAAACACAACACACACAAAAATACTTGAATACGTATTTCGATTAAAATTTTTTTTATATTAATGTCAACAAGTGACTTGTTCAACATAGTACATAAAATAATGTGTCTCAACGACACAGTAGCTCCAAATAGAAATAAGAAAAATGATCAAAACATAAAATAAAGTGTCTCAAAGACAGTTCCTCCAAATAGAAATAAGACAAATTATCAAAACATAAAATAAAGTGTAATTAATAATAATAATTGCCCATCCTAAACTTTAAACTTAGTTTCCATCCATACCATCCAGATGTGGAACCAGGTTCCCTTAAGCAAGGGTTTTTTTTCAATGAGAGCAATGGCTACACTCTCAAAATCTTCATTCCCAGGATAGGCCTTGAAGGAATATATTGTTTCAGCAGTTTTCTCCAGAATTTCACACTCTATGTCCCTTGAAATGGCTAAAAATGTCCCATCTTTTCTGAAAGGATCATTGCCTTGCCTGAGCCTCAGTTCAACATCATATGAGAAGGTTGGAATGGGAAATTGAATTGGCCATGGCTGTGAACGACCTGCAAAGGACTCAATGAAGAAGTTATTGATAGAGATGATGTTAAATCCGAAGTGTCCACACTGGAGTCTGAGGAGACAGCAAAGCAGAAATTGACTCTCTGTAACCTTCTCTTTTGGCAGATTGTCAATGTGTGTGAGGTTACAGAAGTCTTGAAAGTCCTCGTCTTGACACTGAAGGTCAAATGACTGGTGTAACTGCAATCTGTTTTTCAACTCCAGTTTGAGGGCATCAGCTGAATTTGGAACTGTCTAAGCAGAGCTTCCTAATGTCCTGTAGTGAGCAGCATCTTCCCTTGACTGGGAAATTCTCAGATTATCTGAGGATGGAGGAAAAAAATACAAAATGAGCAATAAGCCAACAAACATCCATTCATTAGTTTTTGCATTACAAGTTCTTTAACTGTCAGCTGTTTTCTAATGTTTTTGACCATTACTACTGATTTTTCTAAGCTAATACTTTTTTAAAATTTTAAAGGCAGAACCAGGCTCAGGATGGCCATCTGCTGCAATTGTTTAGGGGTGAGGAAAAAGAGAAGAAAGAAGGACAGGACTATATATTCTGGGGACTGATTTGGAGAATAGATGCAAGAGGGGAAGAAGACACAGGTGAAAACAACTGAGACAATTAGACAAACAGGGAGTGAAATTAAAACAGAAAGAGACAAGATAACTCACACTAGCCATTATACAGAGGAACACTAAAGAGGCAATAAGAAGAAGAATAAAAATAAGAATAAAATTAAAAGAGAAACAAAAATGTCCAAAACATAGAGCTTAAACAGACACTGACATTCACTAATATTAACTATGAGTTCAAACCTCAACAAACAACAAATTCCAGGGACCATGACCAAGGTGGAACTGAATAGAGCGACTGCTCCCGAGGATGGCCCTGAGGCGTAGCTGAGCAGAGGGACCACTCCGGAGGACAGTCCTGAACTTGGGCCATAGGTGGGGAAGGTAACAGGGCACAGTGACTGATGGCGCCATGGTGACAACACAGAAGGTTGGCAGGAGAGGCAGTACTCCTTAGGTGGATGATCAGAAGGTTTGCAACTGAGGCATAATCTCATAGGTGCCCAAGCAGCGGAGGTGGGACTATGCTAGAGGCAGAGCAGGAGGGGAGCTCATCAGAACAGGTTCTGATGGAAGTCCTGGTGCAGAAACTGAGGCTGAGGGGTCACCAGACGGCTCAGAAAAAACATCAGGTGCTGAGACAATATTAGGCAACTCAGGTAGAGGCACTGATTCTAAAGAGGATGCCACCTGCTGAGGCCCTGGCTCCAGGTTTAGACACACTGCAGCCTGCCATGGTCCATGAATTTAGAAGGCTGACATTGTAACTGGGACACGATGCCAGCACAGACACAAAAAAACAGGCACTAAGGAGGCTGGCAATATGGAGTCCAGCACAGACACAGAAACAAGTACTAAGATTCAGGGACTAGAGAGGCTGTGAATCACTCTCTAACATGGTTGGCCCTGAAGGGGTCTGAGATGATTCATTGCCTGGTGCAGGCATTAAAGATTCACTGGGCGGCACAGGCCCAGAGGAGTTGCCGGGCAGCATTACCTCCGACAAAGACATAGGGAAAGACATTCAAACCTCAAAAACATAACAAATCCTAGGGACCATGACATTTGGAAACTCGAGAAACCACAGGTAAGCCTGCAAAGAGGAGAGTGCTCTACTAGGATAATATGAGATACAAGATATTTGGGGTCTGTTTTTATGACTTACATTTAGTAAGGCATTTCAAATTATATTTTTGCTTTGTTGATTTTGAAATATTTTACTTGTTACATATTATGTTATTACTTAATATTTATATTTTTGTATTTGTAGGCTTCAATGGACATGTAGGTGAAGGGAACAGAGGTGATGAGGAGGTCTTCGGTAGGTGTGGTGTTAAAGAGAGAAATCCAGAAGGACAGATGGTAGTGGATTTTGCAAAAAAGATAAAAATGGCTGGGGTGAACACATGCTTTAAGAAGAGGGAGGAACATGGGGTAAGAGTGGGAAAGGTGCACACAGGTGGACTACATCTTGTGCAGAGGGTGCAATCTGAAAGAGATAGGATAAGGTGGTGGCAGGAGAGAATGTAGCTTAACAGCATCGGATGGTAGTCTGTAGGATGGCTTTGGGCATCAAGAAAAGGAAGCGAGTGAAAGCAGAAGCAAGGATTTAATGATGGAAGTTGAAGAAGGAAGAATATTGCACAGAGTTCAGGAAAGGGTTGACACAGGCTCTGGGTGGTAGGGAAGAGTTACCAGATGACTGGGAAAATACAGCTGTAGTGTTTAGGGAAACTGCCAAGAAGGTGTTTGATGTATCATTTGGACAGAGGAAAGACAGTAAGGAGACCTGAGGAAGTACAGGAAAGGAGTCAAAGGAAGAGATTTGCAAAGAAAAAGTGGGATAGTCAGGGAGATGACGAAAATAGACAGTAGTACTGGGAGGCTGGGCGTACAGCAAGAGAAAGGTGGCAAAGGCGATCATTGGAGAGATACAGCTGGAAAGGATGTGCAGCAGGTTAGAGTGGTCAAGGTACTAAGTACTAACAAGTGAAGATTGTGTTGAGAAAATGGAAGGAGTTGATGAATGTAGAAAATAAAAGAGAGAGAGACAGGACAGATGGAGGACAGTTAGTGAAGTCCAAAGGATTAGTAAAGAGGAAGTGAGGGCAGCTATGGAGAGGATGAAGAGCGGAAAGGCAGTTGGTCCAGATGACATAACTGTGGAGGTATGGAGATGTCTAGGAGAGAGGGCAGTGGGCTTTTTAACCAGAGTGTTTAACACAATCCCATCTGGAAATCGCCACCTTACTGTGGTGGAGGGGTTTGTGTCCCAGTGATCCCAGGGGCTATGTTGTTGGATGCTTTTGCCCCTGGTAGGGTCTCCCAAGGCATATTGGTCCTGGATGAGGGGCCAGATGAAGAGCGATTCCGATGACCCCTATGGAAGGAAAAAAATCAAGGGACATAAGTAACCTGCCAGGGATAGGGTTACCAGGGCCCAACCCTGTAGCCAGGCCTGGGGAGGGAGTTTGAGGGAGAGCGCTTGGTGGCTGGGCCTTAGCCCATTGTGCCCAGTCGAGTGCAGCCCAAAGAGGAAACATAGGCCTGCCCTCCTATAGGCCGACCACCTGCATCTCTGTTTGGAGTTGCCCTCGGTGAGAGGCAGCAGGCAGAGGTGGGTATTTCTGTATCCCATTGACCTCCTGCCTGTTGGGGTTTTTACTAGTGGATGAGGGGGTTGCTTCCTTGTACCTTCGGGTTGGGGAATGGGTCTTAACTGTTGTTTGCGCTTATGCACCGAAGGACAGTTTAGAGTACCCAACCTTCTTGGAGTCACTGGGTAGGGTGGTGGAGGGTGCTCCATCTGGTGGATCCAACATGCTACTGGGGGACTCCAATGCTCATGTGGGGTATGACAGTGAGAACTGGAGGGACATGACTGGGAGGAATGGTCTGCCTGATCTGAACCTAAGTGATGTGCTGTTATTGGACTTCTGTGCAAATCACAGTTTGTACATAATGAACGCCATGTCCATGGCACCAGGACACCCTAGTTCGCAGGTCGATGATTAATTTTGTAATCATATCATCATATACTAAATGTGTAGTGAGGCTGCGAGGTCCAGAGCGTGAGGGTGTGCAGGGACTGTCTGGCAGAGGCCCCAGTCTCCGACATCTTCAATTCCCATCCCCGGCAGAACTTTGACAGCATTCTGAGGGAGGCTGGGGACATTGAGTCAGAATGGACCGGATTCTGGATGGAGCCGGATGGAGCTGCGGCTGCAAGGTGGTTGGTGGCTACCATGGTGGTAACCCTTGAACCAGATGGTAGACACAGGAGATGAAGGGGGCCATCAAGCTGAAGAAGGAGTCCTATTGGGTTTGGTTAGCCTGTGGGACTTCGAAAGCAGCTGACGGGTACTGGCAGGTCAAGCGGAGCATAGTTCTAGCAGTAGCTGAAGCAAAAACTCGGGTGTGGGGAGGGGGTGGAACAAGACTGTCGGTCAGCCTTGAAGAAATTCTTAGAAACCATCAGGTTACTGAGAAGGGGACAGCGGTGCTCTGTTGTATAGGGGTATAGTGCGGGTGGGGTGCTGCTGACTTCAACTGAGGATATAGTTGTGCAGTGGAAGGAATACTTTGAGGACCTCCCCAATCCCACTGACACGTCTTCTGTAGAAAAAGCAGAGTCTGGGGACGAGGGGGAAAATCCACTGGGGGTGAGGTCACTGAGGTAGTTAAACAACTCCTTGGTAACAGGACCCCTGGGGTGGATGAGATTTGCCCTGAGTTCCCTAAGGCCCTGGATGCTGTAGGGCTGTCTTGTCCTCTTCAGGATATTTGAGTGTGTGTGGGAGTTTGCCCAACCAATCTACATGTGTTTTGTGCACTTGGTAAAGGCATTTTTAAAAAAAAAAAAAAAACCTGTCCTGTCCGGCAGTTTGAGCAAGCAGAATCATGGCCTGAATGTGTAGGCTCCTCTTGTTAGTCTTTTTATTTTATTTATTTTATTGTATTGTTCACATTATTATTTGTGTGGTTGTTGAGCCAGAGCTGACAAAGGGTGAGGGCCAGGTTGGCAAAAGAGAGAAGAAGTGATATTATCATAAACAGAAGAAGGAGGAGAAAAAGAAAAAAGAAAAGGGACGGAAAGAGAGAGAAATAAAAAGGGGGACAAAAGAAGAGGACAGAGTAAATGACACACTGGATCTCCAACTGCTGCATCTGTAACAAAAAACACTGAAGAACAAACAGAAGCGGATACATAAACAAACATACAATTTAGTTGTGGTTTATGTCTGTGTGTATGTGTGAGAGAGAGAGAGAGAAAGAGAGAGAATGTGAGTGTCTGTGTACTGCTGTCCTTGTGTGTGTGCGTGTGTGCGTGGGTACACAATTCAGCAGCAAGCCAAACTCCATTCAGGATATAGCTTCCAAGCTCTAGGTGCTTTATTTTAGGCTGCACCACTATATACCATTGAATCGGAGTTAAACTAAAACATATAAACAAAAGAATACAATAGCAAGGTGATTAATACAATTGTATAGTACAACTCCATATGTATCTGTTTGATAATGCTTAAGTTTGATCATATAGCCACTGCTATAACGTTAAAGCAAAGAGAAGTGAAGCTACAATATATCAAATATAAGAATACAAATGTCAAAGAATGCAAATATCAAAGCTCCTTTAAATTAACTTATCTAGTCTACAACAAGTCAAGAGGAGCAATAAAAGACAGATATGTTCATATACCAGGTCATCTTAAGCATACATGACATGTGTAGTAGAGTGATGTGTTGTTAGAGGAAGCGGGGAGGAGAAGGCTCGGGATGCTTAAGACCGGGAGATAGAGAACTACCCCCGGAAGGAGAAAGCCAGCTCTCAAACTAGCTCAGCAGGCACCCCATTCCCCCCGCCCCAGCACAGGGTGGGGAAAGCGGACCCAGGACCTGTGGCAACAGCACCCTGGAGCACCACCATGCCCAAGGCCAGCACCCGCCGTTCCCACCGCAAAGGGTAGTCAAGCTCGTCCAGACAAGCACCAAATCTGGGGAACCATCTGCACAAGAGCCCCAACACCAGTAACCCGCTCAATCAACAACGAAGATGAAAAAGGAAAAGATAAACTGGCCTGAGTTTGACACAAGCCAACCCACCAACCCACCACTTGGTAAAGGCATTTGACGGCATTCTTTGGGGCATCCTGTGGGAGTATGGGGTGTCTTGCCCATTGTTACGAGCCATTCGGTCCCTGTGAAACCATTGCGAGAGCTTGGTCCACACTGCCGGCAATAAGTTGGACTTGCTCTCAGTGGGTGTTGGACAGGGCTGCCCTTTGTCACCAATTCTGTTGATAGTTTTTATGGACAGTGATGCATCTGCAGTGATGTGGACACTGCACTGGTAAATTGTGGTGAAGAAAGAGCTGAGCGTAAAAGTGATTTACTGAACGATCTACATCCCTACACTCACCTATGGCCACGAGGTTTGGGTAGTGACTGAAAGAATGAGAGGGCGGTGCCCTACCAGTAGGCCCAGGACACACTGGAGATATTATATCTCTCGGCTTCCCTGGGAACATCTCGGTGTTTCCCCCAATGAACTGGAGGAGGTGGCTGTGGAGAGGGAGGTCTGAGCTTCTCTTTTACGCTGCTTCCCCTGTGATTCAGCCCCAGATAAGCGGAAGAAAATGGATTGATGGATGATTTCATACAATCTTGGAGAGTGAGAGGATGCCTGAGGAAAAGTGTACTGGTATCAATTTTCAAGAACAAGGGTGATGTCCAGAACTGTAGTAACTACAGATGGATAAAGCTGATGAGCTATACCATGAAGCTATGGGAAGGAGCTGGGGTTTTTTTTTTTGAACAAGGTATTTTTATTTCTTTTAGCAATATAGAAAAAAAATCACATATAATCATATCAACAGATTATATCCTGAACGCATCAGAATGAATAGACCAGCAAACAGCCAGACCAGTTACACACCAGTCACACACACACACACACACACACACGCACACAAAAAAAAATGAGGCGGCTAATTCAGCTTAGATCTTTTGCCTCCATATTTGACACTACAGAAATAAAAAGCTGCCGGGTTTTAAAGAACAGTTCGGTTGATCCCTTGGTAAAGCAGGAGATTTTTTTCCAGTTGTGAAAAGTACATGACATCTTTAATCCACTGTCCATATAATGGAGGTGATGAGTCCTTCCATTTGTGTATGAAGCTTCTTACCACAGGTGAACAAAAGGTGATGTTGGGATTTTACATAATTATGTTCACAATATGCTGTGTATTGTTTAATAAAAGAGTTGCAATGACCTGTTGATCAGATATGAAGGGATAGAGCACTAAACCCACTCTGAAGTGGAGAAGAAAGTCCAGGTTATTAGAAGGATACAAGTTATGTTATATTTTGTGAAGTAGGTTAAGGGTGAGAACATGCTGCAATTAGGTGAACATTCTGTATTGGCATGAATAACTGAGACTGAAGTAGAGGGGGATTCAAAAGGGAGTCAGATAGTAAGACTGTCTTGCAGTTGAGAGAAAACAGCTCCTCAAGAGGGGGAGATGCAGTAAGGAATGTAAGGAATGCAAGGAGGATTTCTTACAGGGCGCTGTCTCCAGTAAATTGGATGAAGCTGAGTGCCAAGAGGCTGGGACCAGCCTGTGCGCCAACGAAAGGAGAGCTAAGTCTAAACCACAGCCCTCCTCTGCAGTTTAACCAATCATATTGTATTCCTTTGTTTCTTAAAAAATTATAAATAACACTGTAACAGGAAGTCCATATCCTTTTCTGGGCAGTTGGCCTGAAGCCAACTCAATCAGAGGCGGTTCTTGTACAAGCTTATTTTAATGATCCTACTTGAAATAAAACTTTTAAACTAAAGGTAAATTTATTTTCTCTCAAAAAAAAAACTCGCTAACAGTGATGATGTCAACTTGGACCCTGTTCAGGTTCACATTTTGAGGGATAAGACCAAATATTGCTGTAATAGTGGATGGTGCAACAATTTTCCCAAAGACTTTAGAAAATGTCTTAAAAATTGGATACCAGAAATTTGATAATTTTGGACATGACCAATACATATGACCCAGAGACTAAAAGACTGTTTACAACAATCACATAAAGGGTTGAGATCACTGTAAATTGCAGCTAATCTATCTTTGGACCAGCCTGCACTGAAAAAAATGCAATCGGGCGGTTGTTGAATATGCAAATAAGGACTTCATATATTCAGTTAAATTTTTTTTTATTTATATAGCGCCAAATCACAACACAAGTCACCTCAAGGCGCTTTATATTGTAAGGTAAAGACCCTACAATAATACAGAGAAAACCCCAACAATCAGACGACCCCCTGTGAGCAAGCACTTGGCAACAGTGGGAAGGAAAAACTCCCTTTTAACAGGAAGAAGCCTCCAGCGGAACCAGGCTCAGGGAGGGGCAGTCATCTGCCGCGACCGGTTGGGGGTGAGGGGAGGAAGACAAAGACATGCTGTGGAAGAGAGCCAGAGATTAATAATAACTCATTGAATGCAGAGAGGTATAAAAACACATAGAGAGTGAAAAGAGGTAAGAGAAAGAGAAACACTCAGTGCATCATGGGAAACCCCCAGCAGCCTAGGCCTATTGCAGCGTAACTAAGGGAGGATTCAGGGTCACCTGATCCAGCCCCAACTATAAGCTTTATCAAAAAGGAAGGTTTGAAGCCTAATCTTAAAAGTAGAGAGGGTGTCTGTCTCCCGAATACAAACTGG
>VUQS01072309.1:0-16538 GCA_015108495.1 Heterochromis multidens
AAGATCATGTAAAATACTTTTCACTCTGGGAAAGAAACCCAGGCCTCTGAATAATGTGAACACTATTACTATTGTAATCTAACACTATTAGAGTCAACACAGAAGAATGCTTGAATGTTTATGAACTACAAGGTCCTAAAATAAAAAAAACAGACTGAATACAACTTCTCTTAAAAAGGACATTAAAGTTACATCAAAAGGAAAACACGTGCTATGATATCAGGTCTGTCTATGTGTACTGGCCAAAATCAAAGTAACGAAAGCAGAGCAACTCCTGCGTGGCATGCCGCCATTTTCTGATCCAGATCAATACTGTGTGACAGCTCGTCCTTGTAAAAGATGATCATTAGGCAGCAAGTAGCTCCACTATTACTCTTAGCTGACATTGTGATGATGTTCCTGGCTGATCTTACAGGCCATTAAAGACACTCAGCTACTCACAGAAGCACTTTGAGAGAAGACAGCCTTAACTTCTAGAGAGGCCAAGGCATGCCTGAATTCACATCTGAGCAAAAACAGCCTCTGTGTAACCTGACAGTTTAGCTTTTGATTTGAAAAGAAATGAAATTTTAAAAGCCCATGCAGCATCTGGGCCTTTCATAACGCCTGCAATTTTTTGTTTTTTCAACAGTGTCACCACTCCTCTAGCATTGCTTCCAGTGCTCTGCTTTATCAGACGCTTTCACACAGTCCAACAAGCAATCTTGCTGCCTTTGGTTCAGATCCAGCACCGTTTTCAAACAGACCAGCTTTCTCTAAGAGGGTCCAGCAATAAACTGTAAGACAGGCAACTTTCAAGTAGTTTCTACCCGAAGTGGTGGATGGTCTGCACTGGTGGTTAGTTGTGATTCATTCACCCATTCATACAAGCACTTTTTATATGCTTAAGTGCTTTTCTATTTAACATTCACACACATTCACACTCAGAGAGCAACTTGGGGTTAGTATCTTATAGGATATTTGGCATGCAGACTGGAGCAGCCAGGGATCGAAACACCAACCTTCCAATCAGTAGGTGACCTGCTCTACCTCCTGAGATACAGCCACCCCTGTACCTGCCATTGGTTTCTGTATTTTTCTTTGTTTTTCATTGTTTTTAATGGTTTTTAAGAAAAGATTGTTGGAAAAAGGCAGCATTCCTTTTACTGACTTCCCAACATGCATGTGGAAAGTTTCTTTTTGGGAATCAGAGTTTCTTAGCGGCCTAAAACAATGAACCGGTAAAGTGATTTCCTTCCGTAGTGCACATGTAATCCTGTAATTACAGGGTAGAACTGCTGCAGGGAGGCAGCTCCTCCATGACTCAGAGAAAACACAAACATGAAGTCACACTGTTTATATACACACACAGACCCACAAAATGTTACTAATTACACTTTACTGACAGGGGGGGGAAAAAATCAAAGGAAAGCCTTTAAAGTGGCAGAATAAACATAATACTGTTCATTAAATGTGAAAACAGTAAAGACAACAAAACAGTGACACCTAGTGCTCAGCTCTGACAACTGCATCACCTGTCTGACAGGAGTCTGCACACATACCTGGGCAACATTTCCTTTTAGGCCACAGACACAAAGATGAAGTAAACACAGGGCCACACATTGAACTTTTGTACATGACACACATCATTAAACACATCTCCAGGACTGCCTTCTTTCTGGGCTGGACTGGTGTAAATAAATGGAACTAGAAGAAGAGATAACATTTCTGCCATATGTAAAATCCTTCTCCTCTCATACAAAGTCTTGAACAATCAGGCCCCATCTTATCTTGAAGCCCTCATAGTACCTTATTATCCTAACAAAGCACTTCCCTCTCAGACTGCAGGCCTACCTGTGGTTCCTAGAGTAGATGGGGAAGCAGAGCCTTCAGCTATCAGGACCTTCTCACATGGAACCAGCTCCCAGTTTGGATTTAGGAGAGAGACACCTTCTCGACTTTTAAGATTAGGCTTCAAACTTTCCTTTTTGATAAAACTTATAGTTAGGGCTGGATCAGGTGACTCTGTTCCATCCTTTAATTATTCTGCTATAGGCTCAGGCAGTTGAAGGACTTCCCATGAAGTCCCCCACTGAGCACTTCTCTTTTGTTTATCTTTATATTTCACTCTCTCCCATAGTTTTCCTTGTGTCTGTGTGCTCTTCTTTCGTGGTGGCTGCTCTCTAATATATAATAAGACATCTGGAGGGAACTCGGCATAGAGCCGCTGCACCTTTGCATCACAAATGGTAAATGGACTGATTCTTATATAGCGCTTTATACAACATGCCTCATTCACCCATTCACACCCAATCATACAAGCACTTTTTTCTGTACTTAAGTGCTCTAACTAACATTCACACACATTCATACTCCGATGGATGCATCGGAGAGCAACTTGGGGTTAGTATCTTGCCCAAGGATATTTGGCATGGCCAGGGATCGAACCACCAACCTTCTGATTAGCAGATGACCTGCTCTACTTCCTGAGCCACCCCCCAAGGAGCCAGCAGAGGTGGTCCAGGCATCAGCTACGGCTTCTCCCTTTGGCGCTTTGGAGCTCCCTTTAAGGCATGCTCAACTGGGAGGAGACCCCGGTGTAGACCCAGAACTCTAGACTGAAATCTCCAAAACAAAAAGATGTCTTCTTAGCCTGCTGCCACATCTGAATTATCTGATTGTCTGAATGACCCATAAATGTTGCAGCTTTCGTCAGACTGACATGCTTTAACCAGGCAGGAAGATGAAGTCTGAAATCTGTTTAAATTAGTTGGAATCAAGTTAAATAGCAGCACAGAGCCATTATCCATCTGTCGCCTCGATTTTTATTAACATGGTGGGGGGTTGTTTTATTTTCCTGCTAAATGCTAAAAAAACAATCAAAAGTGTTCCTGTTTGTGCTGATTTAACAGAGAACACACTGGTAGGTGTGCACCATTAAGATACAATACACCTCATGCTTGTGATCTGCCATCTGATCACCATTATTACTTCAATTACTATCACTGTTATGATTAACAATAAATGTTTTGAGCCAGAAACAAAAAAAAAACAACAAAAAAAATCAGACTCTTTTTTTGTGTTTGTCCTGATGTAGTTTATGACCTCAGTAAACCATTTCCTGGTGAGTTTATGGTCTCAATCACTAGTTTCGGGTCTTATTGAACAAAACATGTTATTTGTTTTGTAAATTATGGTCCCATTAGAGTCAAAAAAGAGGTTAAAGCAGGGCATGCTCCCACAGCATGCAGTGTCAGATCCGCCTTGCACTGCTAATTTTTAAGTCCAAACCAGGACTTCACTGTCCATCATTTGTATCCATGTTACAGCCACTGATCTTCCGGCCTCCTGGTGGAAGAGAGATGCCTCTCTTTCTCTGTGAGTTCCAGGTCTGCCACACCTGAACAGCATCTGCTAGTGAAACTACATATTGTTCTCCAGCCCCGAGTGCTCCTTGCCATTCGGCCACATGCCCACTCTGCACTGGGTGGATATTTGGTTAAAGCATATATGGCATTAGTTGAAATGCGTTTCTTAAAAGTGACTTGTGGCGATCCAGGAAGAGCTTGGTTTCGTATTCTTTTTCCTGAGGCAATGGAAGCTCATGCAGTTTTATTTCTTAGCACTTTTTCTTCTTCTTTGTAGTGGGCTTTGTAGTCTTTGTTTGTTCCTGTAGCTTACTGGTTTTTTTTGAGGAGGTCAGTCTGGAGGGGCTCAGAGGATGGACGCCACCTAGGTGAGGTTTATCAGGCACGTCCAACATGGAGGAGATCCTGGGGTAGGACAGACTGGAGAGATTGTGTCTCTCAGGTGGCTAGGGAACACCTTGGTGTTCCCCAGAGGAGCTAGAGGAGGTGGCTGGGCAGAGGGAGGTCTGAGCATCTCTGGTTAGACTGCAGCCTCGGGGACTTGGACTCTGATAAGTGATAGAAAATGGATGGATGATGTGGGCAATTGTGCCATATCTCATAGTGGTAAAGAATTTCAAGATCCAAATCTGGAACAACTCCAAAAGTTACTGACTTCTAAAGTTGGATCACCTCAGGTAAGGTTTTCACACAGATTATTTCATGCCTTTTTCTGAGTAACGCAGCAAACAAAAAGACAAATAAAACCAGTCACATGACCTCCTTGGTGCTTGCAAATACAGATTGTTTGAGCAACATCAGACAGCTCAGATGAATGTAGACTGCATCTGACACCAGGTTGCAACACACTTCCTTTTTCTCACAATATAAAAGTGTGTGAGAGTGTGTGTCTTATCGGTAGAGTAAGAACCAGTAGGAAAGATGCCTGATTTGTATCTGTCCCTTTCAGCATCAGAACACTCGGCATTTCTTTCTGTTTGGGCGATAAGATTTCTCATCACCGTCTTTCACCACTATCACATGATCATAATCTCCTGACCCAGATCAGGAGAGCTCACCAGCCAAACCAGTGACACAACGGACTGTGTGTACAGCTCAATTTACTAAGACATGCTAGGCATTCAGCTGATGCTCCCACAGACAACCGAGTCACCCTCACGAGCAGCTGGAAGAGGAAAACTATATAAAAAAAAAAAAAACTCCAGTCAGGAATGAAGTGAAATGAGTGAATTTCATGGCCTGTTTGAGTAGAAATCATCAAAAATCATAACTCTACCTTCCATTTGACAGAAAAACTACTCAGAAACCAGGCTGAGTTATTTTTTGCAGTTAACCAGTTAAATATGTAGGCCAGTTTCCTTTCATGACACACCTACAGATTGAAAAAGATCCTATTCTGCTTTTTCTTATTTTCTGTTGTACGGTTACAGTGATGGACGCTCATATTAAATATGACTACACTCAGCTAGTTAGGAGCACTGGGACAATTCCTGCTGTCCTGAAGGTTACTTTGGTCCATTTTGGTTCTGAACAGTCAGCGTGATCAGCAATAAAATAAGCAGGAAGAGTTGACAGATTATCTTGTATCCTCTCTTTACAAGGCATGTAACATCTACAAGCTTCTTCACCAATTATTTTTAGTTTGGTGAGTCAGAAGAAAAGGAAGCATAGATTAAAGAAGGAGTGACTTCAAAGATAAAGGTCCAAAGATAGAAAGAATTCACCAGGCCGGTGAAAAACAAGCTCAAACACACATACTTTTGCATCATGATAGCCTGACGTACGTTCAGTTTCAGTAAATGTGTGTGTTTATAAATTTATAAACAGTTTTATAAACAGTTTATCAGTTAATCAGTTTTATAAATATCCATTTATAAAACTGATTAACAGCCTGAAGTGTCATGAGAAAAAAAACCTCAGTTTTTCCACATTAGAAAGAAATACTGCTGCAGTAAATCAAAGAAGTCCATCAGCACCTCTCTTTGAGCTTACATTCAACACATAATAAATCAGTGAAATTACAGAACAAGTACCAGCAGCTCATTACCTCAATAAAAACAGAATTTGTTTGTTAATCCACAGTAAATGTCTTGTCTGTGGACACACTGTCAAAAACTGGAGATTTAATGGTTCACCTGCAGTTTAAAAAACAGGAACTTTTCAGTTATTTAATTGAATACTAACTGAAAATTTTTCACTTTTTCATTTAATGGTTTGTGCATTACTTCATAATTTCTTAAGGACGAAATACAGCAAAAAAACTTTTTTTTTTTCAATCTTCTGCAAAAGTCATCCTGTGGGTCAGATTGGAGCGGGCTGGTTCAGGCACCCAGGCCATATTCTTAACACCACTGGCTTCATGCTTGAATATAGAGTCAATCATATGAAGAACTAAATAATTAGTGTGGGCTAATTGTTTTGTGTATCTTGTCTTTGAATTCGCTAATGTTGGAGCATTCATAGTGAGTTTTTATTGGTGCACCTACAGCTATAGCATGCCTTAAAACTCAGTGCTCTGATATGCTTGTTGATCAGTCCCACATTTCTGTATTTTGTAATCTCAATAGAAAGTCTTGTACTCTATGTCAGCACTAAAAATGTATGCATACATACATACATACACACACACAAACACACACACACACAAGTCCTGACAATAATACATTATTGCATATTTTTTAACATGTAAAATTGAAGTCTTGATTATTTGGTCATAATAACTGTGGTGAAAAACTGACACTGTGGTGCTGAAAGAACACAAAATCAGCAATCTGTTGGCCTACCTGGTATGAATGACCTGGGATGGAGTCAAATTCCCAGCCTGAGTTATTCTTTTAGTCTGCCCCCGGCTACAGTTTCTAACAATGAGGTGAGTATATGTACAAATACTCCCTGTGAGCCAAAAGCTCAGGCTTCAGGCTCCTCTAAAAATTTTTCTACTCTCAGCTCTGTATGATGTCAGTAAGAGTGATCATCTCAGGTTCGAAAGCTCCACCCACCTGCTGCTCAAACCTTCTATGTACAGCCAATCAGAGGAAAGCGGGCTTTAAGGGGGAGGCACTAAAACAACTTGTTTCAGACAGAGAGTGAACTGAGGGGCTGCACCAAGGCCCAGTATAAGATAAAGCAGGATTATTTTGAACTGTGAATCATGCAAAGCTACTCTAGTGGAGTCCAAGAATCAAATCATATCATTTTCAGTAAGCATTAAAATAAATAAAGTACTCATTAAGGAGTGAAGCTTTTTAGAGGTATTCCTCCTGATAAGTTAGTCTGCTTGCCTAACAATTCTGCTTATCAGTTCCACTTGCGTGCGCTACAGTCAGCTGATTTTCAGTTTATTTTATGGAGAAACGCGAAAATAATGTAACGAGTATTGTAATGAATTACTTTTTCCGGCGAGTAATTAACGTACTGCGAGTACCGCGAACGAGTAATGTGTAATACATTACTTTTTTTTGAGTAACGACCCCAACACTGATCACAACAAAGTGGGGAAAGACCTCCAACATGCACAAACATTTGACACACTGCATGCAGTTAATTTGATTGAAAGTAATGTCTTTGATATGCTGCTTCGCGATGGTGGTGACTCTCGAAGCGGAGCCAATGAGAACCCAATGAGAATCAATAAGAAATCGAATCGATAAGCAATATCAATAATGGAATCGGAATCACTAAATTCTTATGAATTCTCATCCCTATTCATTACTCGCAGACCAGAAGATTAACAGGTTAATTTGATTTTGGGGTGAACAGTCCTTTTAAATCAACCAATTAAATGTATGCCAGTGTAATTTTTCCATTTATAAAATCATACAATTTAAACACAATAATACAAAGATGTGTCAGTATTTTAAATTTCATATGTTAACCATTCCTCTTTCCTCTTGTTTCCAGGATTATAGACTGCTGCTTGTGTTTTTTCTTCTTGTGTTTGTTTAACACCTCCAGCTTTACTGAAAAGCTCAGCAGCAGATTAATGTCAGGAGCTTCAGGCAAGTCCCTGATTTTTAACAAGTTTGCTCACGGTGGAGCGCTGGATTGAATTAAGGGCTTAAACCTTCTTCTGATGGCTGTCTAGACTGCAAACAGATGCTTATTCAATTTACAGGCCATATATTCTTTCATGGTAATTATTTTGTCCTGAAAACATAATAACTCCAGCTTGTGTAACCACAGACTCTTCAGATCCTGACATGATGGCACTCAGAGAAGCAGAGAGAGGTTTATATCCTTCAGCTCGTTACTGAGAGTTAATTCAAGTCGACACGCTGCTGCAGTGAAGATCAAACTCGTGACCTTTCAGCTACTAGATCATCTCTTTAACTCTGAGAAACATGCGCATCACGTTTAGGTGAGAAATAAGAATTTGTTTTTCTCACATTTCAGCAAAATCAGTGTTTTTTTTATCCAAAATGAAACATGACTAATTCTGACTACACAGGTAACTCCTTTTAGGAAAATTCTGACTGGTAGCAAAGTCCCTCTAGATGCACGTGTCACCACTTGGCAGCCATGTTTAAAACATCTCTGGGCAGTTATCTGGAAGCTCCAGTCTAAATGAATAGGGAGGAGGTCATTTTTTTATTCTTTCCCCTCAGAGCTTTCTTGAGCTTGGTCCTTGATCCAACCCTTATCATATGTTGAAATAAACAAGCCATCTAAATCAAAGAGAAAATTAAACTAGCTCTACCTCAATCAGCTGCAGCAGTACTGATGCTTCAGTATCTGAGTCTGTTTCTGTTATAGCTGCATTATTTCCTGAGGGTTTTAATATTTTAAGCACATTCAGTTGTTTATTCATTCTGGGCCTCTTGTTCAAACGAAGAGACAACTTCATGTTATTTGAGATGACAAAGTGCTTCCAGCTTTGTGTCAAGAGTCTGCCCTGTGCAGCCATCAGGCACAAAGCCAGCTTCTTAAAGAAAGGCTTCGCCCAGTTTGGTGCAAAGGATTGAGGAGCATGACAGAGTCGTGACCAAAGACTGTATATAAAACATGGGTGTGGCCACTGTCACATGGCTCATTACCATATCTTACTGTGAAGCCTCGGAGCGCTTTTGCCTTTGTCAGCTTGTTGTTCTAAAGCCAGATGTGACAAGAAATGACTCACAAGGCAGCCCCGCTGTAAATCATACCCTACTTTATCCTCCTTTTTGACTCTAATGAGACCTTAATTTCCAAAACGAGCATCATGATGTGTTTAATAAGACTTGAAACTAGCAACTGAGGCTATAAATTCATCAGGAAAGTTTTCCTGAGGTCATAAATGAAGTGAGAAGTTGGGTCATTTTCCCATTGACTTCTATACAATCTGACTTTTTTTTTGCAAACAGAGTCGCTGCCCCTTTTTGGCCACTAGAAAGGACATAGGTTTACTGGACACTTCAACAGTGGCTTCACTTTTTAGAGCCACAAACTACCTCTATCTTTTATATCGTTGATATATTTTTAAATATTTCCATTACGCTCTAAACTTCATCCTCTACTTTGTAAGATATTTAAAGAAAAAAATAACATTAAATTTAATTTAATTTAATTTAATTTAAAAAATTAGAGCCACAAAACACAACTAGTAGCAAAATAAAATACATTTTAAAAAAATTAAAATTAAATTAAATTAAATAACAAATGGAATACAAAGCATCCTCTTAGAATACAGCTAAAGGGTTGTTTTAATAAATTGAAAAATTACTTAAAAATGACAAAATTAATTCATTGACTAATCAACTAATCCGTGTGTGTATATATTGCATCATGTTATCAACACCCTCCCTGCAGTTATTTTATGTGCCGGATGTATTTGAACAGCAGCTGTATACTGCTGTATCTGACTTTGATTCTGCAAGTCATGACATTTAGCTCCTGATAATATTGATTAAAGGCTGGACCAAACCCACCGCTCCCAGTGCCCCTTGAGCTTTCCTTTCTCTATCAGCATGAGTGTGTGTTGGATAGAAAAGCACACACCCACAAAGTCAATTAAGCACTCCCCACACTGTGGACTGTGCTTTGCTGGAAGCACCATTAAACACCGCATATCATACCTGTGCACAAGCCAATCCCATTAGTCAGCCAGACAGTCTTCATGGAAGTGAGCGAGTGAGTCAACTCTGCTCCGTTTAAGTCATGTCAACAAAAATACCTTCACACACACTGGAAGAGCAGGTCTTACACTTACACTTACACACAAGAAAAGAAATCACATGTTAGTTTTCCTGCAGTTTTCTTCAGACTTCCTGCTTAGACTTCCTGTCCAACTCATTACATCCTAGCAGTGTCACAACAAACCTCTTCATTGACCTAAACCGTAAACTTTGTTGCCCCACAACACACTCTTGCAGCAGCAGTGATGCAACTCAACTAAACTAAAAGGACTTTCTGCACTGTAAACCCTTAAAAGTTGGCAGAACTCAAAAAATGAAGACCATAATCTAAAAGATGATGAACTTAAAAGTTAAATGAACTATTTTGATTTCAAACTACATGTGCATGTATTGTTTAAATACAGTTAAATTAACCCTCAAGTGACCAAGCTATTTTAGCAACTGAAATAACCAACTGGGGCTCATTTATGACTTTTTATTGGCTCTGTTTGTTTAATGCTGCTGTTTCTTTTATCTATAGCAGATATTCTAAAATATTCTAATGTTATTCATCAGTTTAGCTGTTTTCGTTGTCACTTTTGGCAATTTGGGAATCTGCCTCAAGGCTTCTGCAGCAGTAAATCTTTCTATTCCGGGTCTGTTATCCATGGTTTACTGCAAAGCATCACAATGTAGTGATGAGAAGTGGAAAATTCAATAAAATCCAGGTCTATAATGTTAAAACATACATATTTATTTAGATGTAGGGAGCAAGAGATGGCCTTTTGACCTTTTCAATCTTTTTGGCCTCTTCAGTTTTTCACTAGTTTAAAGCAACATTTCCTTTCCTTCTTTCCTTTTTGATAAATCTTATAGTTAGGGCTGGATCAGGTTTCCTGTATTATTGTAGGGTCTTTACCTTACAATATAAAGCACCTTGAGATGACTGTTGTTGTGATTTGGCGCAATATAAATAAAACTGAATCAAACTGAACTGAATTGAATAGAATATATTTTTTCCATTATTCTTGAAACACCGATGGTCCAATTCCTGTAAAAAAAAAAAAAAAAAAAACTATGAAAAGTTTTTTTAGAAGTACCATTGCAGCTGGCCTCATATATTAACCCACTTGCAGGTTATATTTTCTGTTGAGTTTTCACAGTATCTTGTTTAGTTTGTCCAATTACACAAAAAGCAGTGACTCAGTGTTTCAGGCATGTGGAACTTATAACTCTTGTCTTGTAGAAAACTGCCTAGCGATACAACAGTGATACCCACTTCACTCACAGTGTTAAAGCTTTACTATTATTCTAACATAAAGGAAATAAAACACAATCTGAGAAGCTGACCTGTAAACATTACGGGATATCTTAATGTGAGACAACATGCAGAATATTTTTAGCCAACATCCATAATTTGCTACTGCAAACACCCCAACACCCTCACGCTGGACACTACAACATTGGTGAAAAATTGTGGACTATATCAGACACACAATCTGCTTGTAAAGTGATGATGTATCGGCCCTGTTTCCTGCTTTGGATGAGGCTCTCATCTTTTTTTTCTCTTGTTTTTCTGAACAGACCCGAGCCTCCAGAAACTGTTTGGTCATTCTCGGACTCTCCAGTCTTCTTTTAGGATTATTCATGTGCAGCATGCTTTTAAAATAAGTTTTAAAAACTCATGGTGTACACTACAGCCCACGAGGTCCCAGTATCCCAGATATCAAATATTTGAACACTTCAGAAAAGCATCGCTGTCGAGCCAACTAAGATTTCAGTGTGGACATGAAGTTTAGGATCAAGACTTTTTCATAGTGAGTATTCCAAACCATGCAGCAGCATATTAATGACTTCACCTCAAGTTGGAGATGGATCATCTCAGATGTTCTCTTTACTCAAGTTTGGTCATTTTTCAGGGTCTCCTTCCTGCCATATGATGACATTCATCTCTGCCCATCAGGGACCCTCGACATGGACTTTAATTGAGAACAATTTAACCCTCATCCTCCATCTTCCCTGTGCTAATGTGTTTATATCAGCCTAACTGTAGCTAGAACAGGGAGCACATCATTATATGCCAACTAGCCTCCACCACCTACACCAGCCCTCCAAATCTCGCTGTTAAGTTTCCCGTCTTTGTTTACATCCAAAGTTACATACTTCAGTCAGAACATGGTATATCCTCTTTAAATGCTACCTTCTAACTCAGCTAAACCTCATCAATCCTCTTCTTCACAGATGCCTGGATGTTAAACACCTGGGAGAACAGCCATACTGATCATTTTATTGGAGCTGAACAATTTTTTTTTTTTTAACTCTCAGGCACCTCAGGGTTTGATTGATTTTGGGAACTGAAGGAGCATTTGGACCACAAATGGTTAAAAATTTAAGAAGCAGATAGATTTAAATACTCTGAAGTTTCTCTTTTAAGCAGGTTTTACTCTACAAAATAGAAGCTGTATCAACCCCAAAAAGAGAGAAAATGTCAGGCAAACTCAAAATATTTAAGTTTACACAACTTACTTTCTTTGAGCATTCGTGTTTAAAGTGTGGAGGCTGTAACTTAGGGTACCTAATAAACTGCCAACTGAGTGTATATGTTTAAGGTTGTCTTACAGTGCCACATAATCTGAGTAAATAAGGAAACAGAGACACAAAGAAGAAGCAGAGTGGGTAAACTTTAGCGCCTTAACCAGGAAAATAGACCCTGAAGGCGACTCAAAGTCAAGTTTTCTCATGGCAAGGTGGTGGGCGAAGGTGGTGGGCGAGGGTGGTGAGCTGTGTGATTGACTAACTGATATGGAGGAAGTATTTGGTGTAACTGCGATGTAAATCAACGGGTGAAAAAGGAAGAAACGCGCAGTGGCAGAGCGGCGGAGTGACGCACCGACACGCTGCTGCTGCAGCAGCTGACTCGCTCCTCGGTACAGGTTTGACCCGTTCCCGTGCTTCCCTGAAAACCCTCCCTGAGCCCGGTTAGGCTCCGTGGATCTCCTCATTCAATTCAAACAACATTCAGAGCAGCACATGGCTCATATCTGCCCGCTGCCTGCTGATGATGTGCACGGCCACTGCGGAGAGGAGGACGGATGCCATCACATGTAAAAAAAAAACCCAAAAAAAACAAAAACAAATGCATCCACCCACGCCTACACCGCGCTTCCACATCGCCACATCAAATTTTACGCGCAAAGCCAAAGCACCACCAGTTACGCATTTACGCATATTCAACGCCACAACACGAGTAAACTTCACCGACAGTAGCAGATTTAATCTCACACACAAACAGCTGGATGAGCCTCAAACGGCACAGCTGGACACTAAAATGAAGACTGAGTGTTTCTCTTACCTCCTGACGTGATGTGAAATGACAGCAGCCGGAGGGGTGAGTGTGCTGATGCGCCGCGACTTACTGACCGAAACCACCGAACTGGCAGTATGACCAAAGACTAACAACAGGACTTCCTGTTGGTTTACTGTCAAAATAAAATCCATGCAGGCAGGATGGAGACTTTCCTTTATTCTCTGCTTAGTCGCATAAAACAAGGCGATCACCTTTTATTACACCTGATATTATCCAGTCAATATATATTATATACATATATCATATGTACAAATGATTACAAAACATGGTTATTTTAGGAGTAATACAATAAAAACTAAAATAATTAACATCCTGAGTGACTTAAAGACATGAGGATGACCAAACTCTAAACAAACAAACAGATAAATAAACAAATGGTACAACTGTGGAAGAAGTATTCAAATCCTTAAACTGCGTAAAAGAACTCATTTGTGGTACTTTAAATAAGGACTCACAGAACACAACTAAAGGTTTGTTTGAATTCAATTTAAAATAAATTATATTAATAATAATAGAACACAGCTAAAGGGTTGTTTTTCTAAAATTTAAAAAGAATTAGAATAAAATAAAATGAATAATGATTAACGAAACACAATTAAAGGATTTTTTGAATTCAATTAAATTCGTAATGGATCACAGAGTACAGCTTAAGGGTTGATAACAAATAAAATAAAATAAAATATGGGGTTATGTTAAGTCATTACTAGTGAGTCTGACTGTTTGTCAGTCTGCACATCATTGTAGGTATTTACCCAGGAAATGTAATAAGGTCACAAGGTAAATTTAAGGAGTCCTGCAATGATCCATTGGCAGGGAAGAAGGAAAAACAAAGCCCCTTTAAACCAGGAATGTCAAACTCATTTTACATCATGGGCCACATATAGCCACTTTGACCTTAAGTGGGCTGGACCAGTGAAACTCCCCTTTCTCTCAGTGTAAAGAAGTTTAACTACACATTGAATCCTTCAAATATCTGAAAATAAGATAAAAGAAGTGCAGTTTCAACAGTACCTCTCGGTTTTTATACATGATTTTAAAAAATGCTGCTGTAGTAAATGGAAGAAATCGGTCAGTCGTTTTCCTACCGTCTTTGTCGCTAGGAAAAGCTGTAAAACTTATGAAAATACAGTTAAAAGTCCAAAATCTTTGCCTTCCTTCACATTTTCTGCAAAAAGAACCTGAGATACCTGTCTCTTAAGTTAAAAAAAATCTGAATTTATTGTGAAATTTGCTAAACTGAGGCTGTATAAAGTGCATTTACCCTAAAATCCAGTTGGCATTATTTGATTTCTTTGAGGCATCAAGTCTGAATTTTTTTCAGCAAAGCCAAATGTTAAAGTGTTAAAGGTGAGACCTGCTGTAACGCTTCCAATTGGTTTCAGGTGACAGGACTGTTTAAACTGTAAGAATCAGAGAAAATGTAAAGCCACATTCTGAGTAAAACAGATTTTATTTATTAATGTGGGAAAATTGAGTGAAAACTGTCATGGTCCAGGATGATCTCATTTGGAGGAGTGTTTTTTTCCTGTTCCTGCTCTGTGTCAAGGTCTGTTTGGGCTCCTCCCTCTGTCTACAGTTTTCTTTGGCCGTGGTTCAGGATTCACAGCTCACCTATTTACCTACCTGGTTTTCCGATGCTGGTCTGCTCCGCTTCACAACTCTAATCTGAACAAGACAAACTCCTGGAAACTCACCTGCCCTCCTGCACCTCACGTTCCTCTAGCCCCTGAAAGTATCAGAGCGGATAAAGGAACCCTGGAACCCCTTCTCCTTTTGGACACTCACCTGGCAGCCCCCTCCTCAGAACCTTAGCTCTCTCCTCCCAAGTAAGCTCACACTTTGCATTTCCACCAATTCACCAGTAATAGCCTTCAACCTCCACTTGTGTGAGAACCCCAGATGAACTCTGCTCTCCTCTCTCCCTAGAAACCCACCTCTGGTGCTGACCGCTACCAGTATTTCCTTGTTTTTCAGAAATCTAGCTGTAAATAAATTCTTTGCTTTAAACTTTGTATTGTGGTCTGAGTCTGCATTCGAGTCCAGAACCCTGTACCGGCCCACCCGGGCCTTGACAGAAAACATTATGAAGTAAAATTTCCAAACATAAGCTCTTCCCTCCTTCTCCAGTCTGAGGTTTTAATGTTTGTTTGTTTTTTTCTTTGTTTCTTTTTTTAAGTCATTGAGAAATACATGTCTTGACAACAGATATGACACCAATCCAGTCAGACAGCATTAATAGAGGAACTTCAGGTGGAGGTGGGTTGCAAAGTGGTTTGCAAGTGAACAGCAATCATAGACAAGCTAAAGCAACTTAAATAGTATGCTCTATACAAGATTTGCCTGCTTAAGCTAAGGTTATACTCGAACTGTTCACTGTTTGTCATGTCTTCCGTTTTGTTTTGTTCTACACTGAAGAAAAATGGCATGATGTCAAGGAAAATACCATTCAAATTTATTTGTGACTTTACTTTGAAGGGCAGGCTGTGCTACTTCCGGATCATGCTGTTTCTGTCTCTACCTTGATGGAGTTGATAAGAACCAGTGGGTTCTTCTGTGAAACCACCCCTGAAAATCTCTGTAGCTCCTTTCTCTGAAGAAGTTACCAACCATGAATTTAGAAAAAAAAACCAAACCTCATCTAAAGACTTAAAGAAAAAATGCAGAGTTACTGACAACTTTAAATGCTGGATTGTTAAAGACCGACATCGTGCTGATTGAAACACATACAGCCTGCAGCAGCCTGCAGCTGAGCCACATAAACTGTCTGTGTTTATGTGGGAAAGGAGGAGGAGAGGGAAGAAACACAGCACATGTTTTTGGGTTACTCCATGTCGTGCCTTCCCTTTTTTGGTTATATCCTTTCATTTGTAGGATATGTAAGAGGTACAGTCTCTGATGGTAATCAAATGTGCAAACACTCCCACGGGAAAATGAGAAATTACTGCACCTTACTACAACCCCCTCAATTAGGGGTTGAGGACCAGATTTTATGGTAAAAAAGAAACGGATATCACCGTTTTGTGGTGTAATCAGAATACTTTATTAATCCCAGAGGAAATTATGTGGTCACAGTTGCTCCAGGACAGTAAGAACAGTAATTAACAAGTTGAAATATCAATATTAAATAATACAATATATTACAATATTACAAAATGGCTCTAATAATACAAATAACTCTAAAATATTAATATCCCAATATATTACAAAACTGAATATAAAGTTTAATTGAGGTGCCCCTCTTGTCATACTGCCTTTGTTATATTAAGGGTGTACAGTTGTTGCAGTGTATACTTGTGCTTTAGATGGAGGAGTTGTACAGAGAGAGCCACAGGCAGGAATGGTTTCCTGTGTGGTTCAGTGGTGCATTTGGGTAATCTCAGTCTCTCACTGAACGTGCTCCTGTGACTGGACAGGACATCATGGAGTGGGTGGGAGATATTGTCCAGCATTGTCCTTAACTTGGACAACATCCGCCTCTCCGACACCACCTTTAGAGAGTCCCGCTCCATCCCCACAACGTTACTGGCTTTGCGGATCAGTTTATTGAGGCTGTTGGCATCCGCTACCCTCAGCCTGCTGCCCCAGCATGCAACAGCATAGAGTATGGCCACAACAGACTCATAGAAAATCCTGAGCATTGTCCGACAGATGTTAAAAGACCTCAGCCGCCTCAGAAAATAGAGACGGCTCTGGCCCTTCTTGTACAGTGCAGTTGTGTTTTTTTTTTTTTTTTTT
>VUQS01072322.1:0-10358 GCA_015108495.1 Heterochromis multidens
TTGTCATGCATTTTAAAATAAAAGCAACAGGTGGTTACATTTTTTTTTTTTTTTTTTTTTATTTTTATATTAATTTTTTTTTTTTTTTTTTTTTTTTTTTTTTTTTTTTTTTTAAATTTTAAAAAAAAAAAAATAAAAAAAAAAAAAAAAAAAAAAAAAAAAAAAAAAAAAAAAAAAAAAAAAAAAAAAAAAAAAAAAAAAAAAAAAAAAAAAAAAAAAAAAAAAAAAAAAAAAAAAAAAAAAAACTAGTCTGAAAGCAAAAATAAATATATTAATTAAAATAAGAATAATTAAAAAAAAACAAATATTAAGTAATAAAATAATATACAAGTGTTTCAAAATTTTAAAAAAGCAGCATTTAAAATGGCTTATCTAAAAAACAGAATAACAAATACTAGATGTGACTAGATGTCATTAAGTTTTGTTTGTTAAGTTTCTTTTTATTGTTAGGTGTATTAGGGGTTCTGGACATTTTACATACATCAAAAGCACATAACCTTTCAACAGAATGAGGGTGTTTATTTATTAAGAACCAGGATTCTCAGGTATATCCGGAGAGATTTTTGTTTATCTGGTAGTGCATTTGGTTTAAAGGTAAGCTGTGTCTGACTTGTGTCTGACTCTTTGTGTATCGCTGTTCCTGTATCCTTGTTTCTTGTTTTTCTTCTTTTTATTTGTGTCAGAATCTGCTTTGCCGTTTTTGTTGTGACTTGCATGCGCAGGACTGTGCGTGGTTGCATCTTTGCTTTTCTTTTGTTCTTTACCACATTTCCTGCTCACCTCGCTGTGTTTTTCTTGTCCCTAGCATTGACACATATAATCAGGTTTTCACATTTTTATCTGATCTGTACAATACTGTTAAACAGAAGCATATAGAAACAAACAAACAAAAGAAAGAAAGAACAGAAAACCTTTTGCTGATTTGCTCTGCCTCGTGGGTAGTGGGCAATTCTTTCCATCACCTCAAGAGTTTTGAGCCAATCCTCGTGCCAACTCCTCACACTATAGCAAGGTTTGCACTGGCTCAGTTTAAACTGGATACTTTGATTCTCTTTGGCGATATTGAGCATTTCCAGCTGCTGCTTTTTGTTCCCAAGGCTATATTGAAGAGAAAGAAAGACCGCACAATAAAACCCACCTTATTTCTTTTAAACGCCTATTGTTTTGACACTGTTATTACAAAACTTAACTAACCTTGCCTTTTTATAGTAATTCCTGTTGTCAACTCTTCCAGGTGTCCTCATAATATATGATATTTTCTCTCTAAGTCTATTGTTTTCTCTCTGAATCTCCATCGCCCTCACTGCTTCAGTCTTAATACAACAAAATGTGATTAGAAACAGTCATATTTACTGAAGGTAATTTTAATTAGATGTATATAAAAACAGTGTTTTAGTCACTCTGAAACATTGTTATTACATTGTATCACTTCAGGCTTAACAATACTATATTCTATATTGACTGGAGGTAACAATAATCTACTGTAATTATAATTCAGTTGGTTATGTTTTCTCACTCAAAGAACAACCTTTTGTTTCTTCTGCTTGAGAGTGATGTGACCATATATCTTTGGTGGACCCGAGTTTACTACTGGTTTTGCTGTCTTCACCTTGGTGGAAAAAAAACCCCACACACATGTCTGTCTGAGGCAGTGAACAGTGATAATCCTGACTTTAACATAACTGGTTAAAACAAGAGGTCAATTTGATTAATTTGTGACTAGTTAAAAAAAAAAAAGGTTAAAGTCAAGACATTTAGAATATGGGAAACTAGGGAAAATGATGAAAAACATTATTTAGCCATTGTAAAAACCAAAAACATTTCTCCTAACTCTTTTTCTGTGCATTTCATATACAGCCTGGTCCCATTTCTGCTGCAGGTATTTGTTTATGGTGGGAAGCAAGGGCACTTTTACAGGATGCAGCGACAGCTCCCTGTAAAGAGAAAACAGAAAACACAGCTCCAAAAGTACAAGCCCCTTACACTCACCAGAAAACAAACAAACAAGTTCACACATTTTAATGATACTTTATGAAAAAGAGGAAAACTATAAGAAATAAAATCCACATGGGGATTGCTTTGTAATGGCTTGAGATTTTTGGAAATATAGTATGGGCAAATTATGCAAGACTACAAGAAAGCTCTGGGATGCACAGTCCAGAGCAGGGATGTGCCCCCCCTCCAAAAAAAAGAGTCATAGCGATAATAATACATATAACTTGGCCATCTCCATCTCTCATATACTCTTTCTGTGTGGCGGGTATGTGTTTCTGTTTCATGCAGGCAGTAGCCTTGTAAGTGGGTTTTACATGAACCTAATTTGTATCTGGTTCCTGCCATGTAAATGAAGTGAATCCCTCCAAAGGTTCCTAGTCCCTGGAAAGTTCCTGCAGTGGAAAATAGGCTAAAACTAAAGGAGGACAGCTTTGCTAAATAAATAAATAAATAAATAAATCAAGCAGTAGGACCAATGTCTAGAGATGGCACAGTTTAAAAAAAACAAAAAAACAAAAGTGTCCAGCATCTCTGCATCAACAGTTGGCGCATGCGCCAATAAATTAATTAGAGTGAACAATATGCTTGCAAACTCAGTTCCTCCGGGCTGTCTGACTCACCTTGCAGTCTGTGGTTGTCCTGCTTTCTTGATTTCTTTCTTCATCTTTCCAAGAGTGTGTTCAGCCGTCCACGCTGATAGAGCTCAGAAACTGCAGTCTGTTTTGTGGCAGTCATACACGGTTGCCATGACAGCAGCTCGAGAGAGCGGAGATGAATGGTTTCAAACGATGCGCTTGTTTAGTTTGTACCACACAGAGAAACACACACAGCCATAGAGATAGGCTAATTAGTGAGCAGACTGTGGCTGTAAAATGAGCCGCCGTGTGAAGACGCATTTACACGTAGTTCAAAGCTGATAATGAACTAGAACACAAGCTGTGTTTTTAATATTTGCGTTCATCGACTTTTAAACTGTAAAAATAAAAATAAAGTCTGACGCTTATGATTTCTGGCTAGACTGTATTATTTCCACTAATCACTTTGATGTCTTCATTTAGAGCGACAGTGAAATCATTCAATCAAATGTAGAATTAATTTGTAGGCTGTGATAGAAAAAAAAAAAAAGGCATTCAGTCAAGTGAGGACACAGTATACAAGTCTGTTGTATTTTAAGTGCATGCAGTCAGTAACAGCCTTGATAACAGTTACTGGGAAACTTACACTAAAGCAACTTAAACTAACACTAGTGCAAACACAGTTTATACACAAGACAAGACATGACATTGTTAGCTGATGCCTGGCTGTGAGGAAAAAATGTCAGGAAAGTTAATTAATGTGAAACCTTTGACTTAAACTGGATATACAAAACATCACAATTCTATATTGTAGTATCATGTTGGATTATTTCACTATATGCATAAAGTATTCTGTATATCACCTGAGAAATAAAACACAAAAGGAGCAAATCATCAAAGATTTGTTGAATGAATCCCATTCTGGTGATGTGACTCCATGAATGAACATTCATGCAACACTTCCCCCTACTGACAGGAACTGGCTATGACGACTTTTGGTTCAAATGGCATCATTACTGCTAATCACTCAAATCTCATGCAAGAGAGATTAAAAAGCACTCATAAAAAGTCATAGCATCACCATTTTTTCATACTCCATACGCTGTTATAAATTTTGTCTTTAGGGTAACAGTTAGCCTGAAAAATAATCTCTAACCTTCACTTCATGCATATATCAAACCTGTAGATACGCAAACCTATAAGCAAACTATTCTACAAGGATAAGTTTATTGAGTGTATTACACAATAACAGAGCTGTCTGAGATGTTAGCAGCTGATGTAAATCTGTCATGGCTATGGGCTTCATGTCTGGCATTTCCCCACAGATGCCCTCAGAGGTGAATTAATTGCCCCTCCCTTCTACCAGCATAGTCTTGCCTCAGTGCGTAAGAAGCACTCTCATGAATGAATTATATGCAATAAAACATTTCCAGTCCACTTTCTTATTTTGTTGTATAAGAGGAGACGTGTTGATGGGACAGATGGAGAATACCAAGATGAAAAAATCGTTTTACATGCCTCTAGATTTCTTTGTCCATCACAAAAAAAATCTCACTTTTGTGTTTTTTGCTCAGTAGTTAAACTGAGATAGTGAGCAGATTTTACTAAATCTTTGTGAAAGATTTCTAGGTCTTTGAAATGATGTGATTGTAGTATGGGCAAATGTCTGTCACAAAATTTAAACTGATTTGAATTCTAAACACTGATGCTGTCTTGAAGGCATTCTTGTGTAACTTTGGCGTTATGTCTTTATTTATTTATGAATTTATTGACTGCAGGCCACATTTGGACAGAAAACTCAAACGCCTTTCCAGGGACTGCTGCAGAAAAGCATCTTTACAAAATTTTACTATTGCTACTAACCATCATTGTGGGGATAGAGTGTTTCTGCTGATGCACAGTGTTTTACCTAGTCCAAATAAAAATTTAACATGATAACAAAATGCTTAAACTTTGGTCTTCTACTTTCAGACTGTTCTGTGTGCATTCTGTGTGCAAAGACTTTCCCAGATCTCAATACACTGTTTAAATTCACTGGCTAGGTATACTATTGTTAGTATACTATTATTATTAGTAGTAGTAGTCTAGTAGTATTACTAGTCTCACATAAACAGGTTTTGAGGATAGGCTGTAATTGGCAGATTAAAGGTTGCTTGAAAGATTCCTTTGTATTCAACCACTTCACCTCACAATGTTGCATCAAAAAAACCAAATCAAACACCCCCCCCAAAAAAAACAAACAAACAAACAAACAAAAAAACAAGAAACACTCAGAGAGCGCGAACCTTCGCCAAGTCAGCTCACTTGTATATTTTGAATATATATTAATTTTGTTTTCTTTGTTCTTTTTAACGTACTTTACGAAGTTTGTAGTGCAGTAAAAACAAGTGCAAAGTGCAGGCTTTTGTTATTTGTCCTGTTGAAACCCATTTTAATATACTTGACATAATTTTAACTATAATACATTTTTATTATTTTTTATTTATGTGGATTCATCCTCTTTCTCTCGACAATACTTCCTTTAAAGATAAAACACATTTTGGGGTCAACTTGAAAGAAAGGCAGATGTGAAATGTAAAAGTGAGGTCAGAGGTCAAATGTGACATGATATTTAGATGCAAACTATAATGTGATATTTAGAATCCTCACATACCAGTATCATTTCCTAAATGTTGCCAATACAAACAACGTCAATGGAATTTTAAGTGTAGTTTTGAAGATAAAAGACATTTTATGAAAGTTTGACCTTATTTGACCTTGGAGAAGAGGTCAGAGGTCCAAAGTAACGTGATATTTAGAATCCCCATATATCATTCCTTATGCCTATATGTAGTCAATACAAACAATGGCAGTAAGAAACATAGTTTTAAATAGCTCTATATAGTATTATTATCACTTTGACCTTCAGATCAATCTATTGACCTTGAAGGAGAGGTCAGAGGTCAAATGTGACATATTTTAAATCTGTATATGGTACTTTCTATATGTTGACAATACATGCAACAAGCAAATGCTACCAAAAACATAACCTTCTTGGCGGATGTCACAAACCAAAAACTTGTTTTCATCTATATTTCTATGTTTACCATTTAAAATGTTTATATATGTGTGTCTTAGGTTTATAGTAAACTTAGGTCTAGAATAATGAAAATAAGTAGTTATGTCTAGTTGTCTAGTTATGATGTCAAAATTATATTTAACTTCATTTTGATGAAAAAAGAAAAAAAAACAAAACAAGAGAAAGTCACACACAGTTCTTCTTGTAGGCTTTGTTAGTACCTCAAGTAATTCAGAAAAGAGATAATGATGCATCTAATGAAGTTTGTTTTCAGGTCTTGTTCAGGACGGCAGGGGATGCTAACAGTTCCGGGAACTCCCAGAGGTGGGTTTTCTGTTGCACTGTTGTGGGAATGGGTGCTAAGAAAGACGGTCTCTCTGGGACAGTAAGAGCAAAAAATCATGCAAACACAACTGTTGTTTTATTTGCATGAACCTCAACATTATTATAATGTTTTAGAGTTGTAATCATTTAATCTACCGAGATGCAGACAGAAGGACAAACAATCACTTTCAGTTGTAGAGGTGAGAACATATGAAATGTGCTTAAATATAGCTAAAAAATAATTTTGTCATCATTAGACAACATCTGCGAGACCTCAGATTATCCAGTGCCTTCAGATTATCCAATTCCATCACCATCCCTATTTCATTATGTTCTGACGGCCTCAGAATATAATGAATAATAACAGAGGAAAAACAGAAATACAGTCTCCCCTGTTAGCCACCTTGTTTCTGTTGATTGAGACAAATACTAGAAGTCCGCTCAAATCTCACACAATTTCCTTATTTTCTTGTCTATGTCTGCGACCAGTACCATTGTAAGATCAACAGGAAGAGTGCATTTCCCTGAGGTCAGGATTACATTTTTTTTTAAATGTGTGTGATGGAAGTGACTATGGTAACAGGTCCCTTGAGAAGATCCTGTTGAGAGATGACTGCATCACACTGGCTCCCAGCCTTCTTGTTAGAACTGCTGAAGAGACACCTGCAATCAAGGAGTTGTGTTATTAAGTTGACAGATTTAATCAATTTCTCTCATCAAAATCATCCTGACATCTCATTTTCTAGTTAGCAGTCAGTTTATTCTACATTGCTCATACCTTTCAAATCAACAGGCTTTAAAGGGGAACTGACCAGGACACGAAAGAACTTCCTCTGCCTTTAAGAGCTCTCGTCTCCACACCCAGTGATTATCTATCAGACTGGTGTTAAAGAGCCATTACAAACATTGTCTTGATCTTTTTAAAAATAGAAACAGACATGACAGACACTGCTAATTTTTTTTCTAGAGTTGACTCTGTTCAGCCACCATCTAGTGTCAAAGAAGGGTACAAAAAAAAAATCAAACCAGATAATACAAAAACATACGTTGTCAACAATAAATGTTTGAACTTTCGCACGAGTGCCATAAGCTGCTTTACCTGGACTTCTGCTTTGTTCAAAATTGTTACAGTTCCCAGTGGTTAAAACTTAACTCTAACAACATGTGAAAACTCCTGTCACTCGATATGTAGAAAGTTGTTTTAAAGTCAACACAATTTTCAGCTAATGGATGGTAGAATAGGTAACGACTCTAAGGCACCACTCTCAGTCCTGCTGCTCCATTAATGCTGCTGAGCTGTAGAGGAATGGATGCTTTGACTGGGAAATAGGCTTTATCCCTCTAAAAGTGGCTCTTTTGATGACAGTTTGGTGCAAACATTCTGCACTTCCTTCTCAATGTAGAAAGTTTGTCCCATTTTAATACACAAACCCATGCAGGCCTATATCCCAGATAGATCTGTGCTATGAAAGTGTATAAATAATGAAGACTGCAGTCTTTACAAATTAAAAAAGACCCACAGCACTGTTACATAACAGTGGAATGAGTTATGAGGATAACAAATTAGCCAGAATAGGCTTGAGTACAGTAACATCCTGGAGTAATCGGCTGCAGTACCCTAACACAAAAGCAGATTTGCGCTCATATTTGTCCTCTAAATGTAACCTCAGCTTTTTTCACATCTATAAATGTCCTCTTGTTTCCCTTGGCAACTTCACCTCTTCTGAACATCGCAGCTTCTTGGTTACTGGCAAGGTCCCTCTTGTTTGTATCTTGGTTTAAGACTTGCAAAAATTCCTCATGTATCTTACAGGACAATCCTCATTCTTTTAATATGAGTCTCTCTCTCTCTCTCCTGCTCCTTATCAAGTGTTACTAATACAGAAACTTTTAAAATTGTATTCAGTCTGATGGTGACAAGTACTAAACTGATGACTTTTATCTTGTCTAAATCTTGGGATGTTTGCCATCCACACTTCATATCTATATAGAAATACAATACAGTTGTGGTCAGAAGTTTAGATACATTCATCATGGGCATGAATGGCATGGTAATTTGGGCTTTTAATGATTTCTTTGAACTGTTCTTTTTCCAGGGTGGAAACATTACTTGAATTACTTTTTAAAAAAAAAACAAGAATTGGGAGCACAAGTTTGAATTTATTTAGGATTTTCTCTAATCCACAGGGTCAAAAGTGTGCATACAGACTCAAATATTGGCATACACCCCCACTAATATTTGGATAAATGTCCCTTAGTAAGTTGCACCTCGACCAGACTCTTTTGGTAGCCATCAACAAGCTTCTGGCATAATTCTGGCTGGACCACTCTCGGCAGAATTGGTAGAGTTAATTTAACCCTTTCATGCATGAATTATAAAAACGTCAGTCAAGAGTGTTGTTGTATGGAGACATACTTTGTTTTTTGCGTGCATGCAGCATCATGCCATCTATTGGCATGTTATGTAAGGCCATGTTTACCATCTGTTAATTAATGCAAACATATTTTTTTGGGTTGTGCCCTGACTGGGCAATAGGTGGCATTGTATGGGATGATGCACAAGCATCCACTGTGTTGGCTGATTTGCAACTATAACAACAAAACATGCATATACATAAGAGAACAGCTTTTGAATAGCTGTCCACTGTAGTGACCACTATGCATGGAAGGGTTAAAATGGTTGGTTTCCTGGCACAGACCCAGTTTTTAAGAGTGGAGGTAGTCCTCCTTCTTCATTATTCCATCCACTTTGTGCAAAAACAGCACCAGAGCATGATGCTACCACCACCATGCTTGACAGCTGGTACAGTGTTCTTAGGTTTGAAAACCTCACCTTTACTCCTCCAAACATAGATCTTGTCATTGTGGCCAAACAGCTCAATCTTTGTCTCGTCTGACCATAAAATCTTCCTCCAGAAGGCATTTAAGTTGTCCACGTGGGCAGCTGTAATTTCCAGTTGAACTTGACGGTGTTGATTTTAGAGCAGGGGCATCTTTCTTGGTCGGCACCCTCTCAGTCCATGGTGATGTAAAACTTTCTTTACTGTTGACAGTGACACTGATGTTCCAGCAGTTTCCACTCCATGGCAAGCTTGAGCCTTGGTGGTTTCTGGGTTGTTCTTGAACATCTTAACAAATTTCCTCTCATCTGAAAGTGACAGTTTGGGTCTTCTTCCAGACCTTGACGAAGTGGTGACACATCTGAATAACTTGTACTTATATACAATTGTTTGAACTGATGATCATGGAATCTGCAGTTGTTTAGAAATGGCTCCAAGAGACCTTCCCAACTTGTGTAAATCTACAGTTCTCCTTCTTAGATCTTCACTGAGTTCCTTGGACTTTCCCATTGTTCTGAGTATTGGTCAATCCAATGAGTTCTGACAAACAAATTCTTTTTATGCTGGCAAAGAGAAACTACCAGTCGTAGTCAATCATGATCACTAATGAGAAGTTAATAGGCCCGGGCCTTGTCAAGTTAAAAGACACTGTAGAACCTTCAGCACCACTTATTGAAAAAGTTACGTGAGTATATGTATATATTTGAGCCTGTATATATAATTTTGACCCTGTGTGGATTAGAGAAAATCCAAAATAAATTCAAACTTGTTCACCCAACTCTTGTTTTTTAAAACCATTAAAGATGTGTGCTGTACAATCATTCCACCCTGGAAAAAGAACAGTTCAAAGAAATTGAAAGCCCCAAATCACCATTCATGCCCATGATGAGTCAATGCAAATGATCACAACTGCATGTAAAACTCAGATATCCTCCATCTTAAAGGTGAAGAATATTGGGCACCAACTGGAGCAAATTATTTTGTATGTGTGCAGTGTCAAGGGCCTAAATGTCCTTAACAACCAGCTTTTTCAAAGTATACAGTTATGTAGGCAATTTAAATTAAGAAGACAAATGAAAATTAAAGAAACTTCTAGCTGAATGTGTTTTTAGTCTACCATGAAAACTAAATAACTTCATAATTGTTAATTAATGAAGTATGGGCTGAACTGGAAAGTCTATTACCAACTTGTGTTGTGTTCAGGTGCTCCCAAAAGGCTAAGAAATCTGTAACGTAACAGTTTTCTGCTGACCAGTGCTGCATTCAATATAGCTATTGTATGGTGTCAATGATATCTTAACATGAACAAAGGTATGTATTGTCGTTTTTTACCCTAAAACAACCAAAAGCTTTATTATTTCATCTCATTATCTTGGGACCTTTTTTCATGACATACAGTACTGTCTTGAACCAGCCCTCATGTCCTTATATTTTGCTTCCAAGGAGCCAGACTTTTTTCTGTAATTTTTAAAGTGGTCTTAAGCAATAGTTCTCCAGGCTTTCTGAAGGTCATTCAAAACATTTTCTTTGGACATTGGCTGCTTTTTCACTCGTTTTCAGTCCAAT
>VUQS01072327.1:0-25570 GCA_015108495.1 Heterochromis multidens
AATGATGACTGTCATCCATGGCAATGGGGTCAACACGGGGCTGTAGAATGAAGCCAACATAGAAGTGCCAAAAGCTCAGGTATTTTTAATGGCCACTTGAGACTGGCTTCAAAAGCAAGTTAATTCCTCTGTAGACCACTATATTAAAATTGAAAATGTACCAGTATATACAGCCTGGTACAAAAACAAGTTTGGTCTCTGAATATTTTTTTTTCCATTCTTAACAACTGTACAGAGGGTGCATTTTTTTTTCATAACTTGCCCATTTTCATTTTGTTTGTTCTCTAGGTTTGATAAGTAAAATTCTAGTATTCTGTAAGTCTTTTATTTAGCACCTATTAACCAATTTCTGTGTCTGTGCATTGCACCTGTGCAGTTTATGGATGCAGGTACCTAACCAATCTTGTTAGTGTAAGTTAATGCAGCACTCCACCCTCCACATATTTTCCAGTTTATGATCTTATTGTGTGCAGCCCCCTACCTTTATCAGACAGGCTTTCCATAACTGTGCATTTCCTGCAGCTATAGTTTGTGCTGCAGTGTTTCTTTGTTAGATGATTTGTTTGGCCAGGGGCTGTCTGTTCAATTAAATGTCTTCATTCTCATAGTCGAACTACTGTCAAAGTTACCAAACAATGTCTGTCTTGCCTTGGAGTTCATGTAGAAAAGGTGGACATAATAGTCCAGTGATTGCATTTGACTTTCATAATTGTACAAGAGGGATAGGGTGTGCTGTACTTTGTAGAATATTGATTTTGCTTTATATGTGCTGAGCACAAACAGAATAAATTGGTTTGCCAGTTTTTTTTTTGTTTTTTTTTTCCTGTTCTCTTGTTGGAGAATAAAGGCCATTCAGTGTTTTCATTAAGTTTTCTTTTTCTCATGCACCAATCTCAGCTGAGCAGTACCAAGGTTAACATTCATCCACCACAGCAGCAGGAATCTGGATGGTGAATGTTTTTAATCTGTTAGAAAAAGTTTTGCTATAGCACTGAAAGACTAGTACTCAAGAGTCTCAATAAAAACAAGTAAATAAGAATGACATATAAAGTTTAACTAAACTAAAATGTGTTCATCCATAATCAGGTTTCTAACAGCTGTGGTCAGGAATGACAAATTAAAAGCAAAGAAAATTTCAAGGCAACAATTTTATGTATATTTCTGAATCAAACTTCTAACATCCACTCAGTCACCAGTAAATCGCTTAGATGTAGGGTTAGGGTTATTTTTTCATTCCATTACTTATGTCATAAGATTTCCTTTTAGGCATGCAATATAGATCAAAATTCCATATAAATAAGTAAATGTGAACCTAAAACTAACCCTACCCGTAACCCTTAAAAGGCCACTGGAAACCTGGTCAATGGTAAGAGATTCATGACCAACCCCAGTTCCAAAAAAAGTTGGGACACAGGGTAAAATGTAAATAAATACAGAGTGAAATTATTTTCCAAATTTCATTAAGCCACATTTTATTCACAGTTGAACATAGAAAACATATCAAATGTTTAAATTGAGAACATTTTGGGGAAAAAAATAAGGTAATTGTGAATATAATACCAGCAACATGTCTCAACAAAGTTGGGGTCAATGTCTACCACTATGTAGCATCCCCACTTCTGTTAACAACAGTCTGTAAATGTCTGAGAACTGAGGAGACCAGTTTCTGTACTTTTGGGAGAGAAATGTGCTATTCTCCTCCTAGGATTCTAGCTGCTGAACAGTCCTGGGTCTTTGTCATATTTTTTGTTTAATGATGTGCCAAATGTCTTCAGTTGGTGAACGGTCCTGGACTGCAGGCAGGCCAGTTCAGCACCCAGGCTCTTCTACTACAAAGCAATGCTGTTGTAATAGATGCAGTATGTGGGTTAGCACTGCCTTACTGAAATATGCAAGGCCTTCTGTAAGAAAACTGTTGTCTGAATGGCAGCATATGTTGCTTTAAACCCTGCATATACCTTTCAGCACTGACAGTGCCTTTCCATATGTGCAAGCTCTCAATTCCATAGGGACTAATGAACTTCCATACCATCAGACATGCAGGCTTTGGAACTGAACGCTGATAACAAGCTGGATGGTCTTTCTCCTCTTTACTCTGGAGAATGCGGTGTCCATAGTTTCGAAAAGAAAATTCTCATTTTGATTCGTTGGACCACAGAACAGGTTTCTACTTTGCCTCAGTCCACTTGTGAATGGCACAGTGATCTGTGTTCACAGACGATGATTTCTGGAAGTGTTCCTAAGCCCACGTAGTGATTTCCATGACACAATCATGTCTATTTTTAATGCAGTGCTGCCTGAGGGCCCAAAGACAATGGGCATCCAACATGGATTTTTGGCCTTGTCCATTGTGCATATATTATTTGAATCTTTTGATGATATTATGTACTGTAGATATTAAAACCTTCATTTTTACATTGAGGAACATTATTCTGAAATTGTTCCTGAACCTCTGACCATCTTTACCACCAAGAAACACTTTACACAGTATCCCAAGTTTTTTGGAATTAGGATTGTCTTCTTCTTTTAGCTGCTCCCGTTAGGGGTCGACACAGCATATTCATCTACCTCCATCTCACCCTATCCCTAGCACCTTAGCATCCTCCTCTGTCACTCGGCAGTCCTCCTTCACTGCATCCATGAACCTTCTCTGTGGTCTTCCTCTTTTCCTCCTGCCTGACAATTCCATATTCAGCATCCTTTGTCAAGTTTATCTTTTTCTTTTCAAACCAAACCTTTCCTCTCTAACTTTTTTTCAAAGAGCTTAACCAAAGCTGTCACTCTGATATACTCATTTCTAATCCTGTCCATTCAGGTCTTTCCCAATGAAAATCTGAGCATCTTCTACTCTCACCTCCAGCTCAGCCTCAAGTCTTTTTGTTAATGCTGTCATCTCCAAACCATATATAATAGCAGGTCACACTTCTGTCTTTGAAACCTTTCCTTTCACTCTTTCTGCTATCCATCTGTCACATATCACCCCTGATACTCGTCTCTACCCACTCCACCTTGTCTGTACTCTCTTCTTCACCTCTCTTGCTTTTAGTGGTTGATCCAAAGTATTTAATCTTGTCTACCTTTTCTACCTCTACTCCTTGCAGCTTCACTGTTACACCTGTCTTCTTTTTATTCATTCCTCTTCTCTCCAGATCATACCTCCACCTCTCTTCCTACTCTCACTACAATTCACAATGTTGTCTGCGAACATCATAGTCCAACTGTGATGCCTGCCTGACCTCAGCTGTCAGTCTTTCCATCATCATTGCAAGCAATAAGGGGCTCAGAGCCAGTTTATTAGAGCTATTTGTAATTTCTTGTAATTTGTAATATATTGTACTATTTAATATTGGTATTTTAACTTATTAATTACTTTCTTACTGTCCTGGAGCAACTGTAACCACATAATTTCCTCAGGGATTAATAAAGTATTATGATTCTGATTCTGATTTAAACAATCTGGTTAAAAAGCCCACTGCCCTGTCTCCATACCTCCACATGTATGATATCTGGACCAACTGCTTTTCCACTCTTCATAGCTGCCCTCACTTTCTCCTTAATAATCCTCTGCACTTCCTGATTCACTAACTTTTCTCCATCCATCCTCCTCTCTCTCATTTTCTCCATTCATCAGCTCCCCAAAGTACTCTTTCCACCTTCTCAACACATTTCCTTCACTCATTAGTGCATTTCCATGTGTATTCTTAATCACCCTAACTTGCCGCACATCCTTTCCAGCTCTGTCTCTCTGCCTAGCCAATCAATGCAAATCTTTTTCTCCCTCCTTAGTGTACAGCCTCACATACAACTCACTTTAAGCCTTTTCTTTTGCTTGTTCTACCTCTCTCTTTGTTGTATGCCTAGACTCCAAGTACTCCAAAGCTTTGGCTGTACTAATCGGTTTAATTTTAAGACTAAACTTGTGCTTGTAAGTTCTGAATATGAGAACTGTGCACTTCACTCTTTTTGTAGCTGTGAAGTGAAGTAACTGAAATTGCATTCAGACACCTGACATTTAAATTATCAATTTATTATAGCAGCACCATACACATAGAATGGCATTTAGGCTCTCAGCTTATTCCTCTACGCAAAGTTCTATATTTAAAAGTAGGGAGTGAAAAGTAAAATATATGCAAAAGGTGGATGCTGGGGTGGTGGAGGGCTAAAACAACAGGCACTGATGCAGGGCAGCGCCAGCACAATATCAGAGGTAGTGATGGGAAATTCACACATACATAGACCATGAAATTAGGAAGTTGTTTTTAGTATATGATGTGAGGCATGTTAGTATGTATGACACACTATCTGCCAGAACTAGCTCATAGGATTTGTTCCACAAGTGAAATAAGTAACTGAAGGATTGCTCATATCGACTTTGTGATAAAGGAGATAAATGCTGATGGTGTGTTTCCAGTGTCTTTGAGACAGAGGTAACTGTAACTAAAAAAATGCTGGAGGTTTCCAGAATGAAGACCTTTTCACAAAGTTAGAATCTAAGCTAATTGCTGAGTCCAACTCATGGGCACTTATTGCTATTGAGGCTGATGTGTTCCCGATATAATGCTTTTAATGGTGGAACTCTTTCAACGTCACCCTCAATGGAAAATAAATAAACTCTACAGGCATTAATGCCAGGATCAATATCTGACATATGATTTTTCAGATTTTCTAAACTTAACACCTGTTTTACAACATCTTCTGCAAAGCATTGCATTGCCTTGTGTGCTCACGCTCAACCCAATGATGACTAAAACTGCTGCAACCTCATTCAGACAGCAGAATTAAATGAGTAGAATACTGAAATTGAGACATCTTACCTTTACTGTTCTAGTAGCATTTAATAATAGTTGTGGGCCATGACTGATGTCCCAAGGCAATGAATATTGTGACATGCATAGTTGCTTACAAAGCTACATGCCAGAAACCCATTATTAAGGATTCTGTGCAAAGAAATCGCAAGAAAAGTCACACTCTCTGATCCAATCTGATTTTTAAACTCTCCAAATATTTCAGAAGATGCTGGTTTTTGGAGGTGAACACTTTTGAGATGCTGAAAAATTCTGCTTGCACTCTTTATCTTGACTGAAAGCTGGCTGACAGCTTCTTAACTATTAATAGTGTATATTTCAAATCCAGCTTCAAGAAAACAGGACACATTAAGTAAATAGAAATAAGGTGTAACTTCTTGTATATCCATTTCTGCGAGAAGCATTTTTTTTTTTTTACTTATGTTGACCTATAGCTAAGGGAATATGAGAGAGGAATAAACACAAAACCTTACATCAAAACCTTAGCAGGGTGCCTACTTCAAATAGAAAAGGAATAGAAAAACACAGCATAGCAGGTATCATCATGCGAGGAAGATTGTCTTTTACTGAGCCGCCCACCAGTATCCCCACCTTTACTGATCTTTTGGCCACACTGGACAAGTAGTGACAGAATGACCAGTGCAGCTGCAGTAAATACAGCCTTTAGCCTCCAATCTCCTCTGTCATTCCTCCTGGGTTAATCAAGCTCTCCCCAGCTGCATCGGCTTGCCGGCATTCTCGCCTGAAGAGCACCTGAACCAGAACCGGAAGACGAAGGGGACTGGGAAGAGGAAGTTAAACTGCAAGCTAGGTTGATCTCTTGAAGCTAACTCATCTTTCATTTGCTCATTTAATGCATGAAGAAACACACCTTACAAAGCTTTAGCATTCCAACCTGCTTCTACAGCCAGACCTCAATTGCAAATTCAGCCACACTTCTGTTACCTTGTTTTAAGTTCAGCAAGCGTTTAGCCGCATCTTCCTCCCTGAGGGGGTGATCACAGGTTTTCTTGAACCCCATAAGAAATGAGTCAAAGGGCTCAGTCTCCATAGAATTAGAGAGGAAAAAGCCTTTTGCCCAAGTGAGTGCTTTACCTCTAAATAACCCAGCCAGGTGAGACAGCTTTGAAGCATCATATGGAAGGAGCAAGGAAAGCAAGAGAACACCAAGAAGCACTGGAGTAGGAATCCCCCACAGCGACCTAATTCCCCATTGAAGGGATCAGGAGTGGGTAAGGTCACGTCTTGGAATACCGCTATAGAGGAGGTGGGCTCCGGGAGGAGCCCAGTTGCTGCTGCCTGGGCAGTAGTGGTTCAGTTGGAAGGTGAAGTGGTAGACAAATGAGCATGAATTGACTGCATCATACTGAACATTTGGTCTATGCTCTGATGAGTAACCTAATGCTGCTCGCTCAGTGAGCAGAGGGTCCAATCGTGTTGGCCAAGCATTGCCCTTTCTCTGATAAGGCTCTTCTTTGCTCTCAGGGAATGAGATTGGCAGCACAGATAAGTTCCTTTTCTCCTTCTGAGGGAAGCTAGCCAGGAGGACCAACTGGTCTGGTGGCCAAGGAATCGAGAGGCGAGGAGGGTGGACAGGTAGGTGAGTACGTGAAGTGGGTTGTTTTCCAGAGATTTCCAGAAGCTCAACAGAAACAGGTAAGTGAATCCAGTAAGCAAGGAGTTAAGAGCTGGTCTATAAATTCAGACAGCTAATGAGTTGATGAGGAACAGGGGGAATGGCTGAAGACCAGACTGGAGACTCGACCATCAGGTGGAGTCCAAGCTCTCTAACCCCTCCTTCACTTAAAGAACAAGGTTAATTGAAAGTGGCACAGAAACCTCAGATCAGTACAGAACCACGACATAAATACTAACATGTCATTATACGAATAAAAATTGCTATTCATAATGGGACAAGCTATTGCTAAAAGGAGACGACAACTGCAAAATAGCATGCATTCTTAGCCACACAAATTTCAACACCAAGTATTTAAATTTGGGGTTGAAATAAAACACCAGTGTTACCTCCAAGGCTCTGGCTAATTTTGCTCCACATAGCCAAACATAGTAAAAGATGTATTTAAACAGGAACAGTGGTGTGTTAAACACCTTGTTATCCAAGCTTTGGATTTATGGCACCAGATCCACATTGGGTACTGTCTTCTTTAATACAGCTGGGTTTGTAGCCACTGACTGTGTAACACGTCTGACATATTAAATGGGAGAAACTGTATCTCAAAGCTTTTGCACATCGTTTCACTGTTCAAACCATAGCTACTTTGTGACTGACAAGGTGCAACCCAGTGACCCATTGGCTGTGCAACTTCCTCCTTTTTTTTTTAACATCAGCTCGTCTTTCTGATGTGACGTTTCTTTCACATAGTCTGCTCTTACAAGTTCTTAGCAAGGCCTAGCATGTAAATTACATTCTAAGTTAGTGATTTGCTTGGGAGTTAGAAAATATGAAACTACAATAACTCTGGTTCGCGTCTACCAATTGTTTTTTTAAAATGTCTCTTTCTTGTTGAGATTTAGTTTTTAGTTTCAGGTTAGTTTTAGTTAGTTCCCACAGTGGGTCTGCTCATTTCGGTTCAGATTTTATTGTTTAAAAATATTTCTTTTTCTTTTTTAGTTCCACTCGTTTTAGTGTTAGTGTTTTTAATTATTATGGAGGGTTGTTATAAAAGGCAAAATTTAAGAAGGTCAGAACAAGTATTGCAATTTAAACGCAACACTTTGTGAAGACAGTTGATCCACAGTCGTGTAGACATCCCCAGTCTCAATAACCAAAGCCTTGTCAGGCAAGAAAAACACTTCCTCTATAATTTCATTTAATTTGAGTTTGTTTTCTAAATACACAATATTGTTTCAGTGAGTTTTCATTATTTTCAAAAGTCTAGTTTTTATTTTTATTTCAGTTAACTAAACAGTTTTTTTACATTTAGTTTAAATGTTTTTATTTAAATTTTAGTTAACTATAATAACCTTGCAATCAGTTCTGTCCCTCATTTAGTGAAAATTACAAACTCGTCATTTACATATTGTTGGGCATTTCCATGGAGACAGTGTTGCCATTCTACATTAGCAGACAGGAAAGTTAGATGTTTATTATTCTAAAGCTAAAGCTTTATTCTAAACTGTATGCTTTCACACATCTTGTACACTGTGTTAATGCTGCATGACTAGAACTTCAGCAAAGCAAAGTTGGGTTTTACACAAACTTTGGAAATGATTTTTTGAAGGAAATAGGACCACTGAACCGCTCAGACTGCAGCTGCCTGACTACAATTTGTGATCTGCCAGAAATACAACCAATCATCCATCAGCATGTCATGTTCATGTCTTGGTTTTGTTATTACGTGTTTTAATTTGAAGGTTTGTTTTCTTCCATGTCCTGTGTTAGTTTTGCTTCTTGTCTGTCTGTTCATCCATTTCCCTCCGCTTATCCAATTCAGGGTCACAGGGGTGCTGGAGCCTATCCCAGCTGCCATAGGATGAGAGGTAGGGTACACCCTGGACAGGTCACCAGTCTGTTGCAGGGTTAACACAGAGAGACAGCCAACCATTTACACTCACATCTACAGTCAATTTAAAATCACCAATTAATCTAACCCCACTAAAAGTCTCTGGACTGTGGGAGGAAGCGGGAGTACCCACAGAGAACCCACACAGAAAGGCCCCGGCCAGATGGTGGATTTGAACCCAGGACCTTCTTGCTGTGAGGCAACAATGCCCCCTAATTGTCTTCACTGTGTGTGCTTTAGTTCATCTATGTTACCTTCCTGTTGGTCATTCCCTTGTCAGCCCTGTGTAGAAATAGTGCTGTCTTGGGTTTTGTCTTGGTCACGGTGTCTGTTATGTTCCCCGTGTGCAGCCCAGTGATATTCTTTGCACTTAGTGTTTTTTTTTAAATAATTGTTTACTTTGTGAACTTTGCACTATGTTGGATTTCTGGATTTGATTTGATTTATTAAAGGCTTACCTTATTGCTGTTGAAATTGGTCACCTGCATTCTGCATTTGCGTGATCACCATTACACTTCACACATTGTGACACAGGTTGAAAAGTTTGTTTTGTTCTGTTTCAGTCTTGTTCCACATTTTAGACAAAATATTCATCCATAAATCAAAATACACTTTACGTGCGGTGCACAGGCCTGTCTGTAAGAAGTGAATGTAGCCTCTTCTTGTTTTTATAAAACATTAACAGGAATTGAAGTTTTTTGTTCCTTCCAGCTGCTTAAGTTTATAGAATTTCTGCTGCACACACCATCGTAGGAGATGGTGTGCATTCAAACAAGAATTGTTCATAGCTATAATTGTTCACAATAGAGAGGACACTAACAGTAAAACACCATCTACTTTGTAGAGCTGAGACAGGTGAGTTCTCACAGTCACCGTGTTTGTTCCAGAGCAGTTGTTGTCATGTTTTATGGTTAGTAAAATTGAGATCCATTTACTACAGTCAGAAACTTTTTTTTCTCCTTTAATTCAAAGACAGTATTTGCAGTAGTGATTATTGTATCAATATTATGTGAGTGATGTTTTCCACAGTTATTATGACCTTGTTAATTGATATTATCCAAGTTTACTGATCTTTATTAGCATGAATGTTTAAATAAAAGATATTGCCAAAGTGATTTAATGACATATAAAGAGTGGTTTATAAGATAACTATACTCTTAAACACCTCTAGTGGTTAAACCATATTATGTCATGCTAACTGATAGTTAAAGGGTGTCAAAACTGGACTAATTTGAGGAAGGCGACTGTTCCCTTATCACTTGGGGGAGTGATGTCATCTCCTAAATGTCTTGTTTCTTTAGTGGAATCTTCAGTGAATGCTGTTGAGTATAGTGCTACATGCAGGTCATTGTTATTCTATCTGCCATGTCCATTCAGGTATTTTTTTATAGAAATTTTGTTTTAAAAAAGTGGGTGGAAACACAAGTTGTGATTATATCTTCCAGTCAACACTAGATGATTGTTACAGAGGAGCGTTTCATTTTGACTCTAGATAAGCTGAATGATAAAGGTGATGGATGGCAGGACTGTTGTTCATAAATAGGATGTGTCACCACCCGATAGAACACAAACAGGCATTTAAAGGGGTACTGAAGGACAGCTTCATCATGATAAACCAAAAGGTCATTTTGAGGCATAACAAGTAAGAGAAGAGCACAGAAAAACTAAAGTAATTCAAAAAAGAATAATTACCCTCTTAACATGAACATCAACCATCCTTAATTCAAGATCACATAACTTAATTTTGCTTCATATCCTAGCTGTCATATTTATATTTCCTTGTATCAAAATACATTTACTGTGGAGGATGAAGGGGGTATATAATTCTGTGATGTTTGCAGCCATCTGTAATTTGTTTTCCAGCTTGTAAAGTAACAAATAAGGTCACTGATCACTGGGATCAGCATTTGTGCAAGAAGCTGCTGAATACACTTACTTATTCTTACTGTTGGAATAGATCAACAATATCTGAATACACAGGGAGAAGGGGTCTTAATTGGCCAGCTCCAGCAGTTAGAATCATTATTTTGCCCAACTATGTTCACCCAAACTAAACCCCAAACTACTTGAATCATTAATCACTACTTCCGTGTCAAATTTGGTCCCTAAATGCTTAAACAAAACATCAAATTTTCAAAATGTTTAATGGAATTTGGAGTGAATCAGCAGAGAAGAGAAGGGAAAAAGGACAGAGAAGAAAACAGGATGGCTTAAAACACAGGAAGCACCCCCTGATGATTTCTTGGGTTTTAGCTTACTGGTATTGACAAAACCCTATTTCTGTGATTAGAGGGCAGACAGCATTAGACTGAGAGGATTGTTGAGATTGATGCCCAGCAAATATGCATGACAGAAAATGCCTTGTCTCAGTGAGTTAGTTACAGATGAGTGGGGCAGGCAAACAAAATAGCTCCTGGTTGGATACCACCACCATGTATTTGAATTGAACTCTGTAATGATGCATTTTCCCCTTTTCTGGTAGGCAATTCAATTCATTTCAAGTCAGAGAAACAGGGAGACTACGGGAAACTCACCGGTGAAAACATAATTTCCGATTCTTTCCTGCCTCCTCTAAAAGGAAGGACTGTCTATAAAGATATGCTGCTTTGTACTTTATTTAATTAGTTTGTCAAAGACAGAAACACACACTGACAGCAAACACCTAGCTGGCTGTCAGTGCATTCCAAGCCAATATATCGCCGTTTTCCCATCGACTGAATTAACTATACTGCCACAGTCATCTGATTTAGGATAGGATGAAAACAAAAGCCTTTTCTTATATTGTATTAAGCTTATACATGTATAAACGTGATAAGAAGCAAAAGTATCAGCTTAAATCAAACAATATTTTGCAAAACACTTGAGCAGTAAGAATCAAGAATTCCATTTTTATTGACTCCTATTCATCATTACACAGGCCTTGAAGATATTTTGAGGATACGCCCATTACGTTTTCACAAGTTCACAAAATAAATATTTTTTAATCAAGACTGCTGCATTAGAATTTCTTTTCTAAGCTCAGTAACTTATAAGCTCTCCTTTACTCACAGAGTATATCTGGAGGGCAGTACCAGGTTTAGTTCAGGAGCTGAGTCAATTATCAGCTTCTGCTTTAAGTCAGCCACTATATGCATGGATATTGCAACCTCAAACTTAATGAATAACCCAGTGCCCAATTGGCATTTTCTTAGTAAATCCGGCCCCGAGACTATAAATTAGAAGCTTTGTAACGCTTTTCTTAGCCACGGCAATTCTTGTGACGCTTACATCAGCATGCTAACACGCTCACAACAACAAAGCTAAAAGCCTGATGACTACTGTATAGAATATTTGTTCGTTTTAGTTTGCCATGTAAATCTATTTCACTTTGATCTGGCAACAAACTAGAGTGATTTCAGCATCTCCTTCATTAGGCTGCATGAATGTCAGAACTGAACACATCGAGTGACCTTTAATGTTTAAATGTATCAAGTTTAAAGATTTAGAAATTTAATATTCAGTCCATATGAAATAAGCAGCAACACAGAGAGTTTGTCGACCAACCCAGCCATGGGGGGCCACAAATAAGTGTTCTCCTAGTGCCGGTCCCAAGCCCAGCTAAATAGAAGGGTTGCACTAGGAAGGGCATTTGGTATAAAATCCTGGCCGAATAAAACATATGGATCATAAAGAATGAGTTTTCCACACCGGATCGGTTGGGGCTCCAGTTAATAAAATGGCCACCTCTGGTGCTGTTGGCCAGTAGGGTGCCACTGGAAACTCTGCTACTGTTGGCCAAAGACAAAGGAAGAGGAAAAGGGGAAGGTGTGTTAGGAGGCAGCGAGAGAGAAGGAAAGGCAGGAGTTTGGAGGTGCAAGTAGGGACTTTAAATGTAGGAACTATGACTGGTAGAGGGAGAGAGCTGGCTGATACAATGGAGAGAAGTAAGGTATGTATATTAGTGTGTGCAGGAGATCAGGTGGAAGGGAAGCAAGGCCAGGAGCATTGGAGGTGGATTCAAACTACCACGGTGTAGATAGGAAGAGAAATAGACTATGGGTAATCTTGAAGGAAGAGTACGTGAATAGGGTTGTGAAGAGAGATTCAGACAGGATCATGAGTTTGAAACTGGAAATTGAAGGAGTGATGTTGAATGTTGAATGTTGTCAGTGTGTATGCCCCACAGGTTGGATGTAATTTAGAAGAGAAAGAGGAATTCTGCAGTAAGTTGGATAAAGTGGTAGAGAGTGTCCCCAGGGAGGAAAGAGGTGATTGGACTTCAGTGGACATATACGTGAATGGAACAGAGGTGATGAGGAATTACTGGGTAGGTATGGTGTTAGGGATAGAAGTGCTGAAGGACAGATGGTGGATTTTACGAAAAGGATGAAATTGCTGTGAACATGTACTTTAAGAAAATGGAGGAACAAAGGGTGACATAAAAGTGGAGGAAAGTACACACAGGTGGAGTTCATCTCATGCAGAAGCTGCAATTTGAAAGAGATAGACTACAAGGTGGTGTCAGGGTAGAATGTAGCTAGGCAGCATCAGATGGCAGTCTGTAGGATGATTTTGGAAATCAAGAAAAGGAAGCAAATGCAGACTGGTGTTGTTTACAGTGACAGCATGGAGAGTTGGTAAAAAGCAAGTAATATCCCACGGGCAACTTACACCCTCAACACATCCCTTTTTTTCTCCTCATCCCTGTGATGCGTTCATGATCCAGATCCAAATAAAGTTGCAGTCACAGTACTCAGCATATAGCTAGTGCTACAGAAAAGGAACAAGCATACAAAAGAATACAAAAGTAAGGTTCTTTAAGTGTCAGGTAATTTCAAATGCAAATTTCAGAAAGCTCAAAAAATATCAGCAGACACACAAGCCACTTCTATGCAGTTTGTCACAAAATATGTCTGCTAGCTAATGTACATTTGCTATATTTCCCAGGGAGATGAAAACAATGTTAATGTGCGACACAGAGATCGAGAAAGATAAGCAATTATTTTCAAAGTTAAGGACTGTTCAGAAAGTAAAATTTTATAAACTGGGCAGCCTTGGAAAACAATGAACAAATGGAGTACAAATTTATGAAACGTTCAAAAGCTATAGCACAAACAAGCTCGAAAAGACAGTAAAATCACCACCATGTTTGAGAGTACAGCTTCCAGTTACTGAAGGAAAATCCACAGTGTTATTGTTACCAAGACCAATGGACCACAGCTCCTCACAAAATACTGTAAATTTCCAACATTACTTTAAAAAAGCAACACAAGTTTTACTGGAGTTATATTTTGTACTTCTACTGTATAGTATTTAGATTCTTAGATGAACTGACCCAAGTACAAAATCTAAGTTCTATGTCCAAATTTAAAAAATAAAAATAAAAACTTACTATACATATAGAATAATAATGAGACAACCTACAGAAAGAAGACAGGCACCTACGGACATAGCTATGCCAAGTTAATCATGATATGTTGGAAAGACTTTTACTCTCCAGTTCTCCAGGGAAACTAATTTTGGTTTTATAAGTTATATTTATAATCAGGATTCAAACCTTAATGTCAAATATGACTCTTTATTAACTAGCCAACGTAGCTACAACAAGCTTCATTTAGAGTTGCCTCTGCAGGTAAGTGATACAGTCAGTGCTGTCATTATTTGCATGGTTAGTTAGTCTTCTATAAACACCTACCACCTATAAGTACCACAATGCATACACTGTGTCAACTTCAGCAAAACAGAAAGTGAGCTTCAAACCTGTTGACTTGTCACTTTCAACTGTTCCAGTTAAAATGTGGTTTGGGGCACTCAAGGAACAAGGATAATGGTAAAGATAGTGATGGTAAGGATAGCTAGTCTTTACGCCTCAGCTTATTCATCCAGTAGAATTTTATCCATTTTAACACTCTGTGTAGCAACTGTTAGCTAAGTCAGTTAGCATTGGCAAGCTAATAAATGTTAGATAATGTCAGCTGCACTGAGAAACAAATTTAAACAAAGACATATTACTAGTTTGATAACTTACTTTATTGTTCTTAACAATAAAGTAACCCAAGCCCAGTATGGATTGCCCACATTTTTTTTGCTAGATGTCCACTTTCAGCAGTGACTGCACACATCGTGTGATTCTCAGTAACCCCTTTTGGGTTAATAAAACTTCACTTAAGTAATTGAGCATATGAAAGTAAACTGATAAGCTAGAGAAGTGAATCACTGGATTTTTGCCATTTATATCCTCTCATCCTCACCTGGGAATGGCCCTTCCAATACTTCACTGACACTTCAAATTGAGTGTCACTCAAAATGTAAGTGGAGTGATACAGGCTCTAACAGGATAGAGGAGGGAGTAGTGAATACTTTTGCGTGCTTTTTTTAAAATCACCTCTGTAATTCCCCACATGAAGGACTGGAGTCTTTTTCCATATTGCTCATGGGTGAAGGTGGTATAACCCTAGCACACATGCAGACATTCGCACTCAGGACATTGGAAAATGGGCTATATCTAATAAAATCTATGTTTGGGTTCCAGCAGGGCATGTTGATCTATATGGAATGTAATATTTGGACTGCTTTGAACCACAGGAAGAGGACAGAAATACTGAGTTAAAATGAGCTTTGTACCTTTAGCTTTTATTTATTCGTTTATTTATTTATTTGCTTCAGATCTTCTTTCATCTCATTTAGTAACTTTGGGGGGATGTGGCTTCTAAGTTCACTTCTTGCATTGCTTCCCAGGATGCCAAAAACTCAGAGAACTCAAATCTCTTAAATCTTCACTGAACTGACAATGTCTCATGTAGGTCCCTTTAGTTACACAAATTAAACATTTGACTGAACTCGCTGAAGCCATGCAAATACCACCTTTTACAATGCAGGGTCGCAGGAATTATTATCCACATTACTGTATCCCTCCTAAAGTAGTATAAATAGAAGTACTGTGCCCTCCATAATGTTTGGGACAAAGACACAATTTTTGTAATTTTGCCTCTGTACACAACCACAATGGATTGTCAATCAAATAATCAATGTGTGATTGAAGTGAAGACTTGCAGCTTTAATTCAAGTGGTTTTAAAAACTTTTTGCATGAACTGTTTAGGAATTACAGCCATTTTCATACACAGTCCCCCATTTTGAGAGGTTCAAAATTAATGGGACAAACTAATAAATTTAAATATAAAAACTCCTTTTAACACTTGGATGAAAAAAACAATGTCTGCTGGAAGTCTTGAACCCATAGATATCACCAAATGTTGTATTTCCTCCCATTAAGTTGCTCCGCTAGACCTTTACTGCAGCCATCTTTAGTTGCTGCTTTGTTTATGTGTCTTTCTGCATTCAGTTTTATATTCAATAATCCAAAGACACTCTCTGTCGGGTTGAGATCAGTCAACTGACTTAGCCATTGATAAATATCCCATTTCTTTACCTTGAGAAACTCTTGCGTTGCTTTTGCAGTTTGCTTTGGGTCATTATCCATTTGCACTGAAGTGCTGTCTGATCAGTTTTGCAGCATTTGGCTTAATCTGAGCATAGAGTATATCCCTGTACACTTCACAATTCATCCTGCTACATCTAAGCAGCACATCATCAAGAAACACTAGTGGCCTGGTTCCACTGGCAGTCATACATACTAATACCATAAGCTGCCTCCACCATGTTAGACAGATAATGAGCTGTTTCTCTCCTTCTCCATTCTTTTCCCTTCCCATCATTCTGGTACAAATTAATCTTGGTTTCATTGGTCAGACGATTTTTTTTACAGAACTGTGCCGGCTCTTTTAGATGTTTTCTGGCCAAGTCTAATCTGACCTTCATGGTCTTGAGTGTAACCAGTGGTTTGCATCTTGTTGTAAACCCTGTTTATTTTCATTCATGAAGGCGTCTCTTGCTTGTAGACTTTGACAGTGGTACACCTGCCTCCTCAAGACCGTTATTGACGTGGTTAGATGGTGTGAAGTTGTTTTTCTTAACCATGGAAATAATTCTGTCATCATGCACTTCAGTTGTCTTCTGTGGTTTTTCAGGCCTTTTGGTGTTATTGAGCTGGTCACTGCATTCATTCTTTTTAACAATGCACCAGATTGTTGATTTGGCCACTTCTGAAGTTATTGCTGTCTTGCTAAAAGGTTTGTTTTGGGTTTTTCAGCCTAATGATGGCCTCCCCCGCTTAGACTAATGTCACTTTGGGCCTCATACTGAAAATTAAAATTAAACTACAGTGAAAAGCTAAAATTCAACACTTTGAATATTCATATTCATATTCAGATATTATGCCTGCTTTGTTTGTCACAAAAACAAGGGAGCAGATCTCACCTGGCCATGAAACTGCTTGTCAGTCATTTGTCCCATTAATTTTGAACCTCTCAAAATGGGGGCTGTGTATGAAAATGGCTGTAATTCTTAAACAGTTCATGCAAAACTTTTGTAAAAGCCCTTGAATTAAAGCTGAAAGTCTGCACTTTAATCACACATTGACTGTTTGATTTACAGTCCACTGTGGTAGTGTGCAGAGGCAAAACTACAAACATTGTGTCTTTGTCCCAAATTTTATGGTGAGCACTGTATATTAGGTATTTGGCATTCACTCTCATCTTGCTGATATCTATAGGCTAAAGTAACATTGCTGTGGTTGAGTGGTTAAGGTGATGGACTCCCCTCGTAGGTTCCAGTACTGCTAACAACGGTGACATCTTTTCGCAGGAATTCTAACAGTAATGCCGGTAAGAAGCCAATGCATTGAGATCACCTGGAAAGATGTCAGGGTAGATAGTATGGCCTTCTCACATTAAGATACAGAACAGAGAGGAGGGAAAAAGAACCCCCAAAAAACCCAATCAACCGAAAAACAACAAATGTCGGCACAAAACTCGGCACTTCAATTCCAGTAAGACACAGGGGTAGAATCTTGTCCACCCTTGAAGGACAAAAAAAAAAAAATCCCTGCATAAGCAAAGCAATGTACTTTGAACAAGTCAAAGGCCTTCATATTGTGGGGCAAAACAACTTCTTCATAAGTGAACTGTATAACAAAGACGAACCAACTCCTTGATTGTGTCAGTAACTCATCTACCTCTGAGAGACAAAGGCCCCTACTTTAAGGAAAGCTATGTACACATTTTGGCAAGAGAAGTCCAATTGTTTGAAAAATGAGGTAAGGAAGTCCATCTCAGGGTATCTGTTCCAAGACAGTTTAACACGTATTCATACCTTGACTCATGTGACCTCAAAGACTTTTGTGACAATGACAACTCTCAAGGTGCTAACAATCAAGACAAGATGTTAAATGCCTGAACTCTATACCAGCCGGTTAAAGTATTTCAGATGAGAGATGATTAACACCTATTCATACCTTGATTTATGTGACCTTAGCATCTCGTGAGACCACATCAACTTTTGAGGTGCTACCATTACCAACCCCACAAGAGGATATAAAGCTGGGAATCCTCACCAACCGGTTAATACTAAAGAAGCCCTTCAGATGAGAGATTAAATGTATAGTTGCATTTGACCTTAGACTTAGAACTTAGACTTAACTTTTTTGGTGATCTACCTTTCTGAACAAGTTAAAACCAGATGAATGTAATCCTAATACTAACCTTTCATTTTAAAAAGGTTCAATTGAATGGTTAATGAGTCACTTAAAGAGACATTTTCAAGTCATTGAGTGTATAGTGGTGAGCATAGCTGCCTTCTATGTGCATGCACCTTTGAGACGACCACTGAAAATATTCTGCAGTCTTCCAGCAAATGCTTGTTATTATTTGCAGATTTCTCTACGTTCTTCAGCCATTTCACTTTGAACCCCATTGCGCAGGCTGCAAGATTTCTTCCACAGAGGCCACAGAATGTTGCAAAAAACACTGAAAAATGAAAAGTTGCAGGAAGTCTTGTTGCTGCTGGTGACTCCTTTTGGTTGGAAGTTCCTGGTCATCTCTAAGTTCATTGAGTAAATTTAGAATTAGGTGTGCTGGTAATCTATACATTTTTATTACATCAACATCTGGTATTCCAAATATATTGACACGAGTGGAGAAATGTTTCACTCCTGTAGCACGTACTCTTAAATCTCTGCGATGCCTCCTCCATGGAGCAACAACTGCTGCCATATCAAGCGCAAAAAATAATACATGCTTTTTTTCTGCGTTAAATATCAGCAGAATTAGCAGAAAATTGAGTGTTGCAAATGTTAGTAAATCAGTTTGGGCACTCGATTTAAATATTCTCCTCCCTATATTTTGCACCTTGAGAAAGGATACGCATATGCAAGAGGGTCAGTTGCAAATATTTCTGAGTTCCCACCTCTTACGTGCAATCTTGTAACTGTGCTCTCTTCACATATACTGACAGTACTTTTTGTTTTTACACCAAAACCCAGTTTGCACTGGCACAATGCATTAGTAAATCTGGCCCATAGATGTTAATAACTGCTGTGTGTTTGACGATGTTCATGCAAAGTTTTGTTCATATTGGCCCACCCATTATAGAGGATATAGGGTACATACAGACATATATACATACATCTTCTATGATTACTATAGTAAGATGACGATCCATATCCCCTAAATGAAATCTCAAGGCTAAAGTAGGGTTGTTTTGGCCAAGTAGTTAAGGCAAAGGACCTCAGTAACTTGTGAGACCACAAGTTGCTGCCATTACCAACCCCACAAGAGGATAAATACCTTGGAATCCTCACCAGCCAGTTAATAATGAAGAAGCCTTTCAGATGAGAGATGAAATGCACAGTTTTGTTTGAGCTTAGAAATTAGACTTAACTATGTCACTGTATGCATTTGGATAGTCTCAAGGCTTACATTTAGGGTGTGGGTGATTTAACTGACAGGTGTGCAGACACAGGGAGCTCCAGCCTATAGGGAAGTATTTAATGGAAATATCTCAATGATAAATGTGATAAATGCTGTCCAGTCCAGAATAGCCTTAGCAAATGATTTAACATAGCACCCTCTCATCCAAGTATGGGAACTTTGGGCCATGTTAAATCCAGTTTTGAATTTAAACAGCTTCTCACATACAAAGTCTTATATGATCATATAGTTGAGGTTCTGCTCTTCTTACTAACAGGGAGTTCATCCTCCCCACTGTTGCCAAGTGCTTTCTCATAGGGGATCATCAACTTGTTGGCATTCTGTCTTTAACTTATAAAGTGCTTTGAGTGCTCCGGTAATGTAGTAATGTAACAAGTTACTGTACTAAATTCAGTAATCACATTACAGCTACAACTATGTTATTACTTGCATTACAAAGCTCTTCAGTTATCTGCACAACAGGCAGATAGAAAAACAACATCAAACATGCCTTTTTCTTCCTGCACACTTGTGTTGTCCTCATCAGGATAGGGATTTGTGTCAGTATACGTAGACGAAAATTTATACTGTTAACTGATAATTATGTAACAAAGCATTTCAGGTCAAGTTATAGAGTAACACAAAAGTAATGTAATGAGTAGTGTAACAAATTACTTTCATCAGCAAGTAATAAAGCAATGCACTGCATTAGTTTTTAGCAATGACCCCAACACTCTGGGAGCTATGCGAACTCTGGGTAGCGACCGAAAGAATGAGATAGCAGATAAAAGTTTGCTTTGAAGAGTGGCTGGGCTCTCCCTTAGAGATAGAATGAGGACCTTGGTCATTCGAGAGGGACTCGGAGTAGAGCCGCTGCTCCCCCACATCAAAAGGAGCCAGTTGAGGTGGTTCAGGCATCTGACTAGTATGCCTCCTGGACTCCTCCTAGGTGATTTATTTTGGGCATGTCCTACCGGGAGGAGTCCCAGGACACGCTGGAGAGATTACATCTCTTGGCTGGCCAGGGAACGCCTCAGTGTTTCCCCGGATAAGCTGGAGGAGGTGGCTGGGGAGAGAGAGGTTTGGACTTCTCTGCTCAGACTCCTGCTCCCATGACCTCAACCCAGATAAGCGGTAGAAAATGGATGGATGGACCCCAATACTGGAGATGACTATTGTAAACTGGTTCTAAAAGAAAAAAAAAAAAAGCATTTTCCCCCATCATTTTCATTTTGGAATTTTTAAAAAATATCACGCTTGAGTAATATTTGCACAAAACTCTTTTGTAAATAAAGTCATAAAATTTCTTTGTGGATATTATTCAATTCAGTTCAACTCAATTTTATTTATATAGCGCCAAATCACAACAACAGTCGCCTCAAGGCTGTGCACAATGCAATTTTAGAGTATTTTAGTTTTATAGTCCCTATAGAGCCCCTTGGTAACTGGTTCCATTGGAAAAAATTTGAGGTTTTATATTGAAATCATTTCTTCTTTAAAGGGTCAACACATCCATGGTACTCTCTCTCAGCATTTTTCACTTATTTCTCAATGTGACAGTATGTTGTACAGGCCACACTTGCAAACTTGCAGACCACCTAAGGTCATAATGTCACTCATCACTTTCAACGAGATCAGAGTCTAATCATTCAGAATTATTTAATAACTTGCATGTCAAAAATGGCTTAACAAGTGACACTGAAGCTCCACCTGGCTGTACAGTATAGGATATGCAGTACATCATGATTTATTCAGACCAGCCACAAGCAAGCAGGATAATGAACCAATCGTGCAGGCACAAGCGCACTGCACACTCCCACTACGTGTTTTCTGATGGGCTTGCTTTGATCTTATTTTATACTGCCACATTCTCACATCAGAAGTTAAAAGTTTACTGAGCATTTCAGAGTAGGGAAAGGAGTTCTTCCATACGATGAAAGTCCATCAGTCATTTTCATTGAGCCTCCAGCCACAGTGACAGCACTTCGTTTCCCTGTTTTATCTTGCATTTAATAACTTTCCAGCATCAGCATGTGGTGCTTGGTAGAGACACAGATACTGTGAGAGGTAGAGGGATAAAGAGGACTCTAGAGGAATGCACATCAGCTCTGTTCTCCTGTGTGGGGTAGGTCAGGAGGGAAGGACTCAAGTGCAAGTTTTTTTTTTTTCTTTTGAAAATTATAATTATAATAAAAAAAATACCTATTGATCTTCACTGCTAGAATTTCAGAGAGGATGGAATAGAAAAAGTCACTAGCTTCAGAGAATAATATCCCTCCTGCTATTGAAGCTGGAAGCCTTTTTTTGCTCTGGTCATGTGATTGAAGTCTGATCCTCTGTAGGCTAAGACTAACAATGAAATTCTACCAAGTGGCCAGTTCCTCTGTTTGTTTCCAGCTGAAAATGGTGGCTATAGTGTAAAGGTCCATTCATCCATTTTCTTAACCATCTGATGAATGGATGGAGGCTATCCCAGCTTTCATAGTGTGATGTGTATGTGAGTATTCTGTTGCAGCCTTGTTTGTCCTGATGACAGTAAACTAATTATATGTTTTGTATAATCTCTAGTAAGAAAGAAAAGTTTATTTTATAATAAATAATAAAAATCAACCAATGCCAAAAAGCAAAATGGACACATAGAACCAAGCAAAGGACACATAACACAAACACTACCTGAATGCCTGCCTAAACAGATGAGTTTTAAACGTGTTCCACCTACACTTTTAGGTGGAACACATCAATCAATTGGACTTTGTTTCTTGCCCGACCCTCTCATACAGGGTTTACAGTCCTTCAGAAATGAATAATAAGCCAGAGCAAGTGAAGACTGAAATAAGGTGACACAAAATTTAATTAAAAAAATAGATAAAAATAGAGCAGTGCAGATAGATTAAAACAATGTGGGGAGATTATGTGGAAAGAAATTCCACTACACACAAAGTTCTTTCTACTTGGTTTCTATTCAGGAGAATGCAACTACAATAATAATAATATTAATAATAAATCACAAAATGTCAAAAAACCTCAGTAGAAATATTATTCAATTTATAACATTTTATGTATGAGTGCTGGAAAGAAGAACATATACCAAAAAGGGTTTGGGAATTGTTTTTTGTTCATTTGCAAAGAATTGCAGTAGGATCTAATTAAAGGTTATTTAAAATAACAGTTTCTTGAAAAACACTGTCTGGTTTAGTTTATCTCTCGCTTTGCTTGTACTTTTTTATTGATTATCATAAATCAGAGACGTGTGTTGCTGTTCATTAATTCTCTTTTTATTTCTGCTTTTTTGTGTGTGGTTATTCTCAATATTTTAATTTTAATAATATTGTGAATTGAAAAGGTGAAACAAAAATAGACAAAAATAGTCAAATTTAACAAAATAAGTATGAGGTAAATTCAAAAAGTTTAAAGAACAGGTTAATAAAAATCAAAAATCTTATCAAATATCATGATTATTTACTCAGGCATATCCAAGACAACTACCAGGATAGCTGCTGTTTTTTTAAGGTTGCTCCTTGGAAACTCCCATTTACACAGTGCACTACACATAGTCCAGTTTCCAAGCTCAAAGGCAATGCATTAGGTGCAGAGCAACACTTGGTCATTTTCATTCATGGAATTGTGAAATATGAATTCCTCCCGCAGGGTGAGACTATTAATGGAAATTTCTACTGTAATGTCTTTCTACTGGCATCCGATGCCAGTAGAATCACTGTGGTGATTTGGACTTGTTTTCAGCTTTACTTTATGTTGTCACCCTAATTTTCATTGTGTAATTTGTTAAATATAATAACTATGGTCCTTTCACTTGACAATTTAGTCTCCCTGTCTCTGCTGACCTTGATCTATGTCTGGTTATCCACTGTTGCCTCTTTCCGATGTCTCTCCAGTCTTTTGTGTTTTGCTCTCTTGCCCATTCTGAGGACTGCAATAACATTTGCACAAAACTCTTTTGTAATTAAAGTCATAAAATGTCTTTGTGGACATTGTATTGTGCACAAATGTAATTTTGAATATTTCACTGTATTATAGTCCCTTGGTAACTGGTTTTATTTCCATTGATAAAATTGGAGTTCTTTGTGTTAACAGCATTGATACTGAAATAATTTCTCCTTTAAAGGCCAACACATCTATGTTACACTCCCTCAGCAGTTTTCACTTATTTCTCAGCATGACAGTATGTTGTACAGGGCATGCATGCAAACTTCCACATTACAGTTCCTACTTTACATGAAGTGGGTTCCCATCGTGGGATGGAAATTGTGATGTATGTCAGTGTGTCATCATGTAATGACAGAGTGCATTAAAAATACAGGAGTTAAAAACACAGATGAATATTCACAGATTTGGCACAATGTGACATTGTTTACGTGCTGAAATTAAAAATAAAGTTGAATGGTCACCATTTTGACACACTGTAGGAGACTGCAGAGGCACAAACACAAGGGGACGTAACAGGTGCACAAGAAGATTATTTTAAACAGGAGATGAACCAAATTTAAGATAAGGCTTCTGATTTTCAGAACGCCATTCCCAGAACTTTTTGATCACACCTCATACTATGAAATAAAATAGCTGATAATAATAAAGAACTGGTTTAATGAGCTGTAGGAGAAACTTTTCATACTGTCCTGCATGTGTGTTTGTAGCAGGTTTCCTTGTACCTGTTCAGTTCTCTCAGAGGCATATAGCTCATGGATTCCACTGGATCTCTGGCCAGCAAACTTTCTCCTAATCAGTGACCTGCAGTATTTAAAGACCCAGTCTCTGCCAGACTGTTAAAAGATTGTTCAAGTATTGTGTGTGTATTGTTCCTAGTACTGTAACAATCACTGCTTTCTCGAATCCTCTTGTTTCCTGTCAGCCATTCCTGTGGAAACTCAGCCTCCAAAAAATCTCCCAGCACCTTTAAGTTTCCTGGATGTATCCTGTACAAAAGGTATTATCCACTGCTTTAAATTCACTGCCTGGGGAGCAGTGCACTGTGATGTAAATTCTCTGCAGAACCTTGCGCTCACTGTCTGAAGATGAAATTTTCGTCACTGTGACCCAAGCGGACCCTAGTGTACTCATGGATGCAAAAAGTCTAACCAAGGCTTTAAACTATCAGCTTCTAATTCTCATTCCAGCTGTTTCTCACTCAAACTGCCCTAGTGTAATTTGGAGGTTACCATGACCACGAAGACACGACCGCCAAGACCACTGAACCAGACACCCCATACCTTTTGGCTTTGCCTACAGATCATGGCCATATAATTTGATGAAAGTGGCCAATCTGTCATGTAGGGTGGAGGTGGAAGTGCGGACCCAAATGCAGACGTGAGGAGTGTGCATTTGGGTCAGTTTTTGTTTTCTCCAATTGTCAGAGAAAACAAAAGCTGACCTTTATTTTGGTGTTTGCAGGTGACCAACAGAAAACAAAGTCCATAAATCCAAACTGGAGCTAGACACAGGAAAACTCACAGGCAGACCAGCAAAAAAAATGGAGGAAGATAAACAGACGTCATGACAAAGAACACATGCAAACTAAAGCCTTAAATACACAGAGAACTAATTAGAGGAACACACCACAGCTGGGGAAAAACAGGTGAACAGAATCAAACTATTGAGACAGAGGGGAAGCAAAACTACACACGACGCACACGAGACAAGATACTAACAAAATAAAACTGGACAGAGACAGAGACTTGGCAACAAGACACAGGGGAGGCAGGATACCTGAAATAAGGAATTGAATACAAACAAACTATAACCATAAGCAGAACCCTGACAACTAAAACTAAGAAGGCCTGAGAATATAAATACTAAACACAAACAGAAAACCACGCAAGATATCAAAAACAACGGACTAAACACTAAGGCATTTCAACCTTAATAAGAAATCAGAAAACTAAAGACTAATGAAAACAATGAAACTCAAACTAACCAAACACTGGAACTAATAACTCCATCCATTCATCCATTCATCCATCCATCCATTTTCTTCTGTTTATCCAGGGCCAGGTTGTGGAGGCAGCAGCCTAAACAGAGAAACCCAGACCTCCCTCTCCACAGCCACCTCCTCCAGCTTATCCAGGGGAACACTGAGGTGTTCCCATGCCAGCCAAGAGATACAATGTCTCCAGTGTGTCCTGGGTCTACCCCAGGGCCGCCTCCTCGTAGGACATGCCCGGAACACCTCATCCAGGAAGCGCCCAGGAGGCATCCTAGTCAGATGCCCAAACCACCTCAATTGGCTCTTTCGATGTGGAGGAGTAGCGGCTCTACTCTGAGCCCCTCTCGAATGACTGCACTCTTCACCCTATCTCCAAGGGAGAGGCCAGCCACCTTTCGGAGAAATTTCTGTTGCTTGTATCCGCAATCTCATTCTTTCGGTCACTACCCAAAGCTCGTGACCATAGGTGAGGGTAGGGACGTAGATCAACCGGTAAATCAACAGCTTTGATTCTACAC